>MNCL01000297.1:0-86427 GCA_001932985.1 Proctacanthus coquilletti
CCTATTGTTTGGACGCATAAGCGTGACCTGGAGGAGACCGTTGTAGTCCCCCAGGACTCGCCTAAGGGGCTCCAAGATCTCCTCCCTGGTCACGCAGCCGTCCAGCTCCCTAATTTCTAGGGAAGCCTTGGGTGTCAGCTGCCTGACACTACCCGCCGAGCCCACTGCGTCCTTCAGGGCAGTCGAGAAGGCTGTCCTGTTCTGGAGGGTGCTCTGCCCGAGTTCGAGCAGGACCTCTCCAGCCCTGGTCTGCCGTATGGCCTTGACCTTTATCCCGCAGCTCTCGGGATTGACCGCCCTGCGGACAGTGCCGAGGACCTCCGCGAAGGTCTTCCCTGCTGCGGGTCTTAGTAGGATGGCCTCCGGCTTGGCCTTCCCGGCAGCAGCTGCCGACCGGCCGGGAGGTGAAGGGGACGAGGTCGGAGCTGCGGCCACGGCAGTGGCTCCCGCTCCGGCGCCTTTCCTCCTCCTTCTCTTCTTCTTCCCCTTACCTTCTTCCTTCCTCTCCTCCTGCTTCTCTTTGTCAGCGGTCTTTTTGCCCTTACGGACGACCTCGGACCAAGGAGGGTCCTGCTCCTCCTTCCTTTTCTTCCTCTTCTCCCCGTCCAACTGGAGCGGGGGGCTAGACGCGCCCCTCTTTCCGGTCGGCGCGGCTTCCGCTCCCTTGGACCCGGCTTTGGGGTCGAGATGCCCTCCCATCGGCGGCAGGGCCCGCACCCTGGCAGGCTTTGCCGCAGGCTTCCTGAGGCCTCCGCCCGTCAGTGACGATGCCGTCGTGACTACCACCTCACCCGAGGTGGTATGAATCTCGACGGACTTCACCACTGGTCTCCTCGGGACCGCCCCCGTGCCTACCGTCCCACTCAGGGCGGTTTGCGTTTCGGCGGTTTTTACCGCCGGTTTTTTCGGGGTTGCGCCGACGCCCACCGCCCCAACCGAAGAGGCTCGCGTGTCGGCGGTCTTCACCGCCGGCTTCTTCGTAGGGGAGCCGCAATCGGCTTCCGCCCCTCTCTTTCTGAACTCCTCCAGGCTGTCGAGGACTTCCTCCAAAGCCGGGAGGCCGTCCTTCACCACTCTGGAGATGTTGGGTTGCTTTTTAAGAGCACCCAACATCTCCCTAATGAGGCTCCTCATTTGAAGGAACCTCTTCTCCAGGCGGTCCTCCACCACCCTCGTCCCGTCACCCAGGCCTGGCGATGGCTGTACCGCTGCAGCCCCTTCCACCGAGGACTCTGAGTGCGAGCGCACTGGTGCCTGCAGCACCGGCGAACACACCAGCCGAGACCTCCTCTCGAAAGGGTTGACAGGCGTACTGTCAATCCCCTCATTTTCCCCCATATCCCCACCCCGTGATTCATTAAAAAAATCCATGGATGCAAATTCAAAACCTCTTCGGGTACGGGGTCGCGTTCTCGGACCACAGCCGAGGCAACCGCCAGCATTACGCCTCCCGCTATCCCCGTACCTATAGGAGAGCCCTCCCCTTCCGACCGTCCTTTCCCCCCTTCGAACAGGCCCCGAATCACCAGTAACCTGCCTCCGGGGGTTCCGTAGGCTTTCCAGGGAACACTCCCCTACACATCTCCCGTCTGACCTAAGGATCAGAACGGGTGTTCTCCCTAGATCCAGGGTGTGCTACTCCCTGGAGCTGCAGCTCCACAAGGTTTCGAGTGCAGCAAAGAGGCGTGTTGGATCCCGAGTCCCGCAGGCAAACGTTCACCTCAACCTCCAGCTACATTCCCCCCTCGTTTCGCTGCATCGTCCGCGCAGGAGGATACGCGACCGTCCCTCTGCCATGATCCGGGCGGGAAGCTCCGGTTACATAGCGCCACCGATTGATACGGACCCGGTAGGCGGCAGTAACCGGCAGGTTGGTCCGGGACTGCTTATTCAATATATTCGCAGCTGCCCTGTATATCTACAGGGTATTCCCCTATCCGCCACCCGGGGACCCGTCTGGTAGCAGCCTGCACCTGCCCCAGAATATAATAATAATAATAATAATAATAATAATAATAATAATAATAATAATAATAATAATAATAATGAAACTGAGATTTGAAACTTGGCAAGTTTTTAATTAAAATATTAACCAAATGTGCAATCCTTAAAAACTTGTTAAGATTCAAATTTCAATTAACTGTTCATCATTTTCCATGTTTATTAAATATTGCTTTCTGAGTTTTGTTTAGGAAAGAAACAGCATTACTTCAATATCTCAAATCTTTTAGGCGTTAATAGAACAGTTCAAGAATGTTTTGGTGGAATTTCATAACCTCTTGCCGAGGCATAATTTTAAAATTTCCTTTCTTTATTTGTTTTATAAATTGTTTTATTTATTTTATTTTATTTTTTCGTTGTGACGCCACCGTGTTTTTTAGTGATTATCCGTCCATTTTTTCTGCTCATTAAAATCAAACCATATCTTATTTAGGTTTTATTTCTTCTCTCACGCATTGCATGTATACAGGCGTAAGGCAAAAGGGGAAAATTCAAATGAAACCGCACATCGTATGACTGATTTCTGAGTTTTCTCTTTACTTATACCGCAGTATATATATGAATAATATGAAGTAGCGACACTCTCATACAAGAAAATTTACTGTTATACAAATTCAACTGGTGTGCGAAAATTGTAAGTGAAAATGGTTGATGTGCGAAAAAGAAAGGTATAGTTTCAAAATATCTTACTCTAAAATTTTTCTCGCAGCAATTTGTTTACATATTTTGCTAGAAAATTAGTTAAGGTAAAATCTCTGCTTAGCTTAGGTAAAATCTCTGTTTAGAATGCTCTTATTGAAATTTTTATCAATCATTATGGATGAATTATCGAATTCAGAATATAAGTAATTCTTATAGAATTTTTGTTGAAAATGCGTATACAAGTTAAAACCTTCAAAAAATAAATAATAATTCACAACTTGGTTGGATTGAAATACTACAATTTACTTTGCAATTTATTTATTGTTCCGGCAATTACCCAATTTTATCTCTGTACTTTGCTTTACCTTATCCCAGATAAAATAGATATCGAAAACAGAAAATTTTCCCCAAGTTGATTTGTTATTATTATGGCAACCAAATATGGCAGAAAGCTTCATTTAATATGATTCACATTTGGAATACGTCAGAAAGTTTCATGTAGTATAATTCATACTTGAAATATACTTTATCAGTATATAAGCTGTAAAATTCATGAGTAAAATAAGCAGCGATTCCGAACAAATGAGTGTTCCGTTAAAATATAAAGCACTAAATTGGTGACCCCGCCGAAAAAAAGGTGTTGATATTTCCAATCTTTCTACTGGCAAGCAGGACTCGCTGATAAGGGATCTTAGGGGGTTTTGTGGTTTGAACTGCTCACACGTGGGAAAATATGTCAAAACGATTTTAAACAATCAGGTTTTTCTACAAGACTTGCAATTGCATCGTACATGATATTAATTGATCTTTGCCCTGTAATGTAATATTAAGATAATTCAGATGATCTGTAATATCTGTTAAAAATGCTAAGTCTTTTACCCACAATGGGATCTTCGTAACATATTGTTCTATTTTTCATTTTATTGCGGAGTATCATGGCCGTGGGCCAAGAAAAATCACATCGGGGTGAATATTTGAATTATTTGAAAAAAGCAACTGTTCAATGTCTTCTGGCATACTGCATTAGATTCATTTACTTTTCTAACGTAATGATTCTACTAGCAAGATCGAGTAGTTATGCAGTTGTGTGTACATAATCTAGTCGGAAATTTGCCTTTAAATCAAAAGCTGTTTATTATTTTACTTTAGTAATTCTTGATGATTACTGTGGGGATATAAGGTTGGGTTTTAAAATATGTTTTATTTTCTCAAATTCAGTAAAATTTACAATGTATAAAAATTTTTAATTTTAATAAGATTGATAACGCACTTGGCATACAGTGCCTTTATGCCGCCGAAAAAATATTACTTTTCTTTGCATCTGTTTTACTTCAAAACGACAATCTACGACCTCTTTTCTTATTCTCATCGGCAAAACTCCGGCACCGTAACTCCTTTCTCAAAGTGGAAAAAAAGTCACTGGGAACTAGATATGGAGTGTATGGTGGATGGTCAATCTCTGTGAAGCCCGTGTCTTCCCAGATTTGGCTGCCATGGTAATGTTTGTCATTCCACAGATAATTTTTCAATAACCACAGCATTAAAAGCGGGTTGTTTTTATAATACCAATGAATGTTGCAATTAGTGCTCACAAACGGGATGACAGATCATTGCTAAGTATCTCAGTTTGTGAAATTATCAGTAGATTTACTAATTTGTTAGTTTTAACCTTTATTTTTGGTTGATTCGTATTTTGGAATTTCTTTCCAATCTTCGTGTATCCGGGCCTTTCCGTACAACAAATATACCCGCGCACGTCTCAGACCGATATTTCTCGCGTCTTGTTTAACTGGTTACCATAATGTTTATTTTTAATATAAGTAGAAGTAACAAGTGATATAAGAGAATACAATAAAAGCAAAAATTAAAAAAAACATAGACTTTACTGAGTAATTATAGCCTTTCAACACTATTGGGAAAATTAATTTTTACATAAATCAACTTGAATAAAACTAAAACTTTTCTTATCAAATGCAAAAAAAAACAATAAACTACGAAATCTTTTAGATAACAATAATGATAATAACAATAAAAAAACTATTCATACTATTTGTGAAACAATCTGAATATATCATAACTCTATGTTCCAAGCAGAAATATCTTTTAAAGTTATGCATTTCTAGTGTGTCTTTTTATTTTTTTGTAATAACCAAAATGAGCATTGGCCTGCTTGATGAATTTTTTGATGAAAAATAATAATAATAATAACAACATACTTTCCTACAAGAATAAATAATGAGCGCTCGTGCCGCACTGAGCTGTGTCATGTTTATTAATTAAAGTATAATGGAAATGAAACATTTTAATAAAAATTAACTAACAATCTTATTTCTAAAAAAACAGGAATTAATAACAAATTTAAAAACTAACACATGTAACAGAAACGAAGTTTAATTCTTAGAAAAATATCGATTATAAATGAGAAAATGTCCATTTGACTCGCGTTTTTGAAGTAGACAACCTTCCAAGATCCTATTAAACAAGAGCAAACCCTTCCAAATTTTATTTTACCGTTCTGCTTTTTGAACGTATATTTTGTAAAACTTATCACGGCTCATAGCATGGCCTATTTGAGGGATTCTCCACTTCTGTCTGGGTCCAGTAAAATTCTATAGTGGGATAATTTATTATACTCGTAGGCATGTCCATACTTATTCCAAGAAGTCCTTTTAATATAAGCCCAAGACTTTTTACTTTTGTTAGTACGTAAGTTTGATTTTTAGCATCAACCATGGTCAGTAAGATTTGATCCTCAATATAGTCAAGAAAAAAACATACCATTCTATTTTGCTTATATGTCTTACAATGTGATTAAGACTTCTCAAGAAGTGAATTCTTGGTTCAAAATTTGTAAACCATTTGTTGGTATTTACCCTGTCATGTGGTCCCATCTGTTTCACTTTCGTGAAATCATGGAGCTTGAAGGAAAAAGCACAGGTGAAAGATCTGCCGATTTTAAACTGTTGGGTTCAGACTTTTTGAATTGTAGCGGCAACCCTACACTAGGTGTGGTGAGTGGTTTTCAGTCTAGTTTTTTTGAGTCAAGAAGTCGAGTCGGTAAGAGAGAGTCTGTCAGAAAGGAAAGTCAGAGTGCTACGTGAAAATAAAACTGGCAAGTTGTATTTATCATTAATATCCTTGTTTTTTTTTTGTTTATTTGAAATATTAAATTGAACTAAAGGAAAAACTGCCTTTTCAATTAAGTGAAATATTGTACTTAATTTGCTTCCAATTAGTCAATACGTAACCTAAAACACAACATAAACTATCAGCAAAACTTGTTATAGTAACATGAGAGGTATTAAGCTCATATCCTGGAAATTTGATATCACTAAATATACAATGATCATATCTGAGTCGTCTACTTCAAAAATCTCACAGTCTGAATCATTTAGTGTATGTAGTAATAGCAAAAACAAAACTTTAACAACGATTGTACTATTTGTAGAACATCTAATTTAGATAGAAGTCTCAGTTAGTCGACTTTCCTTGAGAAGAACAATATCAAAAGAATTCAAAAAATAAGCCCATACCACATTTTTTAATTTGCTTGATTTTACAAAATAATGCATAATAGAAATATAAGTGTAAGATGAGGACTGAGCAGACAAAGGAAATAATAGAGTTAAGGGAAAAGAATAATACCACAGAATAAGGTAGAATAGTAGCATGGTGGAAGTTATCGAGAAAAAAAAAAGGAAAAGGATAGGATCATAAAGGCAAAGGGCACTTGAGTTAGGAAAGTATTCAATACATCATCTGTTTTTACCAGTATAAATAAAAATTACAATTTTCGGGGGCTCAACCGGGATTACTTTTCCTGGCATGGCAGATTGGTGATTGGGGTACTTTTAAAAGCAAACGAAACAAATTGAGTGCAACGTGGATAAAATATTTTGTGAAAAAAGCGAACCGGGCAAGACAAGTCTGGGATTGTGTGAGACTTTTGTGAGATCGGACGCGCTTTGTTGTTCTTGGAAGAGAAAGAACAGCCAAGTCGGGCATATCGTGCGGCATGAGTTTAGAGAGTGTGTAAGACAGTGGGTTGTGTGTAACACTCGTTCCTGGAAAAAGCGTTTGTTATTAATAAGAACAATTCTGCAGCGTGTTGTGACGAGCAAGTATGTATAAATTGTGCGAGCAAGAGGGACAGCCAAAATAAGAATTTAAGAACGAAAGAAGTGAAAATTAATTCGAAAAGCAGTGAGAACTGACCGAAATTAGGTGTAAAAACTAATAAAATAAATAAATAATGGCGAACGATAACGTAAACAAATTAACACTAGAGTTGGTAGATAAGATGAGGGTGGATAGCTTGAAAAAAAGAACTTCTAAAGAGAAAATTGCCAGTTACTGGTAGAAAAGCAGAGTTAAGATTTCGGTTGATGAAAACAGTGATCGACGAAATTGACACGAGTAAGAAAAGTGCTGGTGAGGACGTAACTGATGGGAGTGACCCTGAAAGGAGCGTCGATGATGAAATTGACTCCGAGGAAGACGATGCTGCTACGAATAACGATGAATGCGAGGACTACGAAGAAGGTGTCACAACGGTATCGCTCCCGCGTCGACTGAGAAAATATGTGCTGACTTTCAGAGATGTCGAGGAATCGTTGGAATGTTTTGAGGCCAATGGGTCGGTGACTGTAGAAAAGTGGATAAACGATTTCCAAGGCCGTTGGATGGAATGATGAAGAAAAATTGGTTTACGGAAGAAAACTATTGAAAGGCACTGCGGAAAAGTTTATAAAAGCGGAGTCTGGGTTTTCTTCGTGGAAAGTTTTGAAAATGAGATTGGTGGAAGAATTTCATGCAGCACCCAACTCAACAAACCATTTACTATCGTAAATTTACTATCGTAAATTGAATCAGTGGATTATCAAAGACAGATATCCAGGTCCATATATCGAAGAACAGCTGGACAAGTTGGTCGCAGCAAAAGTATTCACGACTATTGATTTACACAATGGGTTCTTCCATGTACCCATGGCAAATGAGAGCAGAAAGTTTACCGCGTTCCTGATGGGAGACAACCAATATGAATTCCTAAAGACCTCGTTTGGCCTTTGCAACAGTCTAGCGAGTTTTGGCCGATTCATTTTGAGGACGTTCCGAGAGCTGATTCATGATGGCACAGTTATCCATTATGTTGATGATCTGATTATTCTGGCGAAAGATGATGACGACGGCTTGATTAAACTAAAACGGACATTGCGTGTTGCGGCGGAGGCGGGTATTGACATCAACTGGGGTAAATGTCAATTTCTCAAAAGTGGTTCATTTTCCGGTTCCGACGACGACGAAGAAACTACAGAGTTTTCTGGCTTGCAAGTTAATTTCGGAAGTTTATTCCGAATTTTGCGAAAATTGCGACCCGTTAACAAAGCTGCTGAAAAATGACGAGAAATTCATTTTCGGAACAACAGAGCAGGCGGCATTCGATTGTTTGAAGAAGTATCTCGCTGAGGAGCCGGTTCTACGTCTGTTTGATCCTGGAGCTGTCACCGAAGTACATACGGACGCAAGTAAAGACGGAATTGCAGTTGTGCTGCTACAGATATCATGACGAAGAAAAAAATCATTTCCATCCAGTGCATTATATGAGTCGTACTACTAGTGATGCTGAAAAAAGATACACGTCCTATGAGCTGGAGTTTTGGCAGTTGTATGTGGATTGAAGAAATCCCGACACTATCTATTAAGAATATCATTCAAAGTAGTAACGGACTGTGCAGCGTTGGTGGGTACGTGCCGTAAAAAGGATATGCCAGTCAGGGTCGCAAAGTGGATACTAGCGCTGGAAGATTATGAATTCTCCGTCGAACACAGACCGGGAGAGCGTCTAAAGCACGTGGATGCACTGAGCAAAAGCCCTGTCTGTTTCGTGCGTGATACTGTGACCGAATTAGTGAAAGAAAATCAGAACCAAAAAAATTCAAGCGATAAAGAGGGCTCTTGAGTCAGGTCCTTTCAAGGGTTATGTGATGGAAGGTGGTGTTCTGATGAAGTTATTGGATGATAGAAACGTCATTGTCGTCCCTTCAATGATACAGAGAGATATTGTACGAAGAGCTCACGAAGAAGGCCACTTTGCAGTGAAGAAGGTGGAAGAAATTATTCGCAAACAGTATTTCATCCCGCAATTGGTAAAAAAGGTAGAAGAATGCATTCAATGCTGTGCGCCATGCATTTTATCAGATCACAAGAGAGGGAAAAAGGAAGGCATGCTACATCCAATTCCGAAGGGGTATAGTCCGCCCGTGACGTATCACATTGATCACCTAGGGCCAATGACATCAACAAAAAAGGGGTACTCATACATTTTCGTTGTCGTCGATTCATTCTCGAAGTATACGTGGATATATCCAGCGAAGTCAACAGGTGTCAGAGGGGTTATAAGCAAACTGGAGGTCTAGAGCAAAACGTTCGGTGATCCGGTTAGAATTGTATCAGATAGAGGGGCAGCATTTACCTCTACTGAGTTTCAGTCATACTGTGCGGAAAGGAAAATCGATCATCTCACAATAGCCACTGGAGTTCCCCGAGGTAATGGGCAGGTGGAACGGCAGAACCAGGTGATAATTGCTGTGCTATCGAAGTTAGCCATAAACGATACGGAGAAGTGGTTTCGATATGTCGGCCGGGTGCAGCGATGCATCAACTCCACTCACCAAAAGAGTATTGGATTCACTCCGTTCGAGGTTTTAACTGATGTTTTGATGAAAAATTCCAACGATGTAGATGTCCTTACAATTCTCAACAATTAAATGAGAGAGGAATTCGAGGAGCAACGGGAGCAATTGAGAATGCGGGCTAGAGACAATATTGTGAAGGCACAGGAGATGCAAAAAAGGGCATACGATCGAACCCAGAAGGAAGCGATTCGCTATGTAATTGAGACGTCGTGGCGATCCAGAGAACGCTGTTTGGTATTGGGATGAAGTTGCGCAGCAAATTCTTGGGCCCATATGTTATGACGAAGGTGTTGGGCCGCAACCGTTACGAAGTGCACAGGTGTGGTCTGGGCGAAGGCTCGAGGACAACGATGACAGTAGCTGATCAAATGAAGCCCTGGAACCGAAATTCGTCGGAGACCGACGAATAGCAAGATGGCCGTGTAAGATGAGGACCGAACAGACAGAGGAAATAATAGAGTTAAGGGAAAAGAATAATATCATAGAAGAAGGTAGAATAGTAGCATGGTGGAAGTAATGGAGAAAAAAAAGGAAAAGGATCATAAAGGCAGAGGACAAGGAGGACACTTGAGTTAGGAACGAGCACGTGAGAGGTTGGTTTTTGATGGATTTGGTTAAGTTGAGTTGTGACTGCTATTGTGTTAGAAAAGTATTCAATACATCATCTGTTTACCAGTATAAATAAAAATTACATGAAGTGGAACCGAATCCCTATGCTTGTTGTCAACTTTAAAAGCTATAGAAAATCAAGAACCTTTTATATGTAAAAGTTCGGTTATGAAGTTCCTGTCAAAGGCCAACAGCATACAAAGAGAAAACAGGTGTGACGTAATATTTTTTTTATTTATTTATATCCTATGTATATCACGCCAGGGGTTAGAAGGTTAAGTAATGCATTTATTGACTTAAAAGTTAAAATACTGTGTTTTAAGCTCTTGGAATACGTCTTCAATTCCTCGGTAGTTATTGCATCCATGTTCCTCGTCTATTATTTCCGCTAATTCTAATCATACTTCTAATTCAACGGATAAGTCTTAATTTTCGAATGCTGGAAAAATGCCTGATACACGCAAATATTATGGTTTTAAGAAATTCTTCACTTCTTGTGTGGAATTGACATGCGTTTAGCCGTTGGGTGATCATTTTCAAGTAAATTAGTTGTAGTATGATCGTTCATAGTTTTTGACGTCAACTTTTGCTCTATTTTTTATTGAATACTCTTTGTTCTCTGGGCTTGTATCAGATTTATCGATTATTATATGTGTTTTAAATTTATTTAAAACCAATTCGCTTGTAAGGATTATATTAGCGGTTTCAAATCGTATTGTGGGCTCGATTTTTTATAGGACATCAGCATTGCTGTTATTTGTGCCCATTTTGTATCTCATAATCATATTCAAATAATTTTAAACTCCAGCAATGTAATTTTGTATTTGGCTTTTTTATGGAAAAATCCAGTTCTAACTAAGTTTCGGTGGTACGTAAGACTAGATGGTTGTCCGGTATTTGTTCGCATTCATCGTTGGGGTGAACGGTTTGTTGAGAACTGAGTACATCCAAATAAATTCATTAATTAGAAGGATTTAAAAGGCTCGTTCGTATTTGCAGCTCGGAATATAGATTTTTGCACCCCAAATTTTCTGCAATAGCCCGTGCATCGTAGGAATTGTTTGACTTGCTTAGAAGTTTCATTCTGGGAAAGTTTTTCACGAGTTCCATTTTTTTAAGGATTACATCTTCCTGGTTGCTCTTGTGAGAAACTCGGTTTTGTCTGATTGTACTTTAAGTTTGTTTCTAACAATTTTTTGAAGATCTTACTTAAAGACTCAATGTTTTCTTGGAGTGCTATCTCTTCAATTTTTATCGATATTGGCGATTGTGTATTTATGCCACTGTTATTAAATTTTTAGGGACAACGAAAACTGGTGCAGTATGACATGAGTTAGTAAATCTGATGATTCCATTTTAGTTTGCATTTGCGCAATAAATTCTTAGCTGTATAATTTTCCACTCCACGGTGGCTTCATTTTCCCCGTTTTCCATTTCTATAAATTTTTGTCGTGTTAACTCTGACCCCATTCGCGTGTGCAAGTTCTTAATCAGCACTTTTTCATATTTTTATTGACAATGGGTCAGGTTTTCTCTAACATCAACTGCACGCTAACGAATTTCCGCTTGGGTGACTTGCAGCAGAGTCTGTGGTAAATCGTTCCACACGGCAAACCACCAGTCTTAGCAAACGTGCACTGATTTATAACATTTTTATGAATTTCTTAATTTTCAACCAAAGTTTATAAATTTCTTAATTTTTAACAACGATTAATATGGAGAAATTTGATAATGCTTGCGATTAAATATAACAATGAATCAATCACCTCTACGCTATGTGATAATCTGTCACATTTACAAAGACCCCTATACCAAATCAATATCAAACGCTGTTTACGTAATTCCCAAAATATACAAAAAACTTAGCAAATGATTTAAGTATAACTGCGAAAACATATATACCAACGCACAACCCTTTGAATAAACTTAATTCTTTACATATAGAGCTCGGTGTCAAGTTCTGCAATTATTTTTAACTATTAATCGAGGTTCCCTCCAGATTCAGACCCTACCCTCTCCAAATATTCATTCAGATTAATTCCATATCATTCATACAACCATCAAATTTGCCACGGTTGCTTGTAAACTCTCCAAAGCCCGTCGCGCTTTCGATGGCATTGATCGTTGATCTCGAGTCTTCTATTGTATTTGCTATCAATCAAAATCATTATAATAGCCGTTAAAACAGTTTAATTCATAATGGGCAGAATTTTACTAACTTTAAGATCTTCTCTCCCACCAAATATGGACCTCTCTGCCAGCATCTTCAACTTCAACAAAATCCGTATTTTCAAATGGGTAGCTAAGATTGTTAGGCTTAATTCTAACTTCTATATTTTGAATTAAATAAAAATACAAATTACCCCTTACAATAAAATTAAGAATAACACCAACCTTAAAAGTCGTTGTCCTCATCCTACGCCCTCTTATTTTTCTCCCATAAGTACGTACTATCTTTTCTACACTCACCTAACTTTAGCAATAAATATAGTTATAATTAAGTCTAACTCTAGTAATACTTCAAACCGCCCTTCTACTTCTTCTAACAATACAATATTTAATTACAAATCCTACCAATAATTTCTACTACTCTCATCTCAATTTGTGTACTGCTACAAAATATCTCAATGTTATCAAATCTCATATCGTCATAACTCTCTAGACACGCATCTAATTCAACGACAAAAATGTCTAAATATGCTGATAAATACTCCACCCTTACGTGTTCATCTGGTTCCTTCCGAAATTTCATCGAGTTCAACTTCCACGGTTAAACATGTCCAAATCTAATTTATCCATCTCAATGAGTAATGATTCTTCCATGTTTAAGCTTACCAGGAAATGGATCGACTCAATATCTGCTATACCGATTGCACAATCACAAAGTCTATGATAACGCGAGTAATAGTTTCTATTTTAATAATTTTATGGGAAAATGAAATGTGATTTTACTTAGAATAGAATAATTGATGGGATGGTGACTTAGTTTCTTGGGCTTCGATTTCCGCAAAAACGGAACGTAACTCACGCGGCAGTATGGGAACGTAATTCACGCGGCAATTTTTCGCTCACCTTAATGAGAAATCTAACTCTCTTTCTATACATGGAAGAAGTAAAACTAATGTGACAATTTAAATTCACCAAGAAGATCTTCCAAGTGATCCTCCTGCCTTCGGCAATTCTTCTGTAAAGACCACAAGGCTTTTAAATGTATTAAGCGATCTGCCTCCTTATGCCTTCTAAGTTAACTCTCGCCGCACTTTTACCTGCATAAAAGTCACGACGACATAAATTATTTTGCTATCAAACTCCACCTAAACATCATTTATTTCTTCCGCTTAATCGTGAATAGACTTCAATATACTAGCAAAAAGTAAAAAGCTTATGTACAAAAACCCGCGTTTTTCGTAATTCCCACAAATATCCACACAATATTTTCGTCTTAACCATTACAAATTTTACTCCTATTTATCGTGAAATTTGTTTTTACTTTAATACTTTCTGTGTCGACGGCTGCAGCCAATAACGATCTCTGCGGTTACGATGTTTTACTCGCTGTACATGACCACTGTTGTTCCAACCTATCCATTCCCTTAATTAAAAACCTCTCCCAACCGCTCGCCATCGAAGCAGGTATTAAGATAGATCTCGTCGACTCTGATGAAGTCATTGTTCGGAGTGATTTTAACTTTCCCCGTCTCCAGCAAACTTTGTGTTGGAGGACGGTTCATAGTTCGTTCCTACATAATACAGCTTCTTGACTGGACTATATCATATCAGCATCGTGACAAACTACCTTGATCTGCGCTCTTAAATCTATTGTATCTTCTTTCCTCCATCAATAAGATTTATGACCACCCCCTCTCTTACTAACCTCCTGTGAATCTACCCCCTTCGTATTTAGAGCCTTCATACTCCGTAAAAAACCCTTTACATTATCTGAGCAAGTCATGTGATCTGCAATATGACCAGCTCAGATATTTTCTCACAAACCTTTTTTTCTCATCTGATCTAATTCGAACCTGCTAAATGTCAAAATGTAGGTTTGCGACCATGGACGAAGTTACAAATAGCAACATTTTATGTGTTTTAAGTGTTTTAATCATTGCAACCTTTAACAAAGAACTAATAAAAAGAGATCACGGAGGAGATTATGGAGTAGGAATTGGCATCTGCGATGAAATTCGGAGAAAGATATTGACCCCAGTTTTAAAATTTGGAGAATGCCAAAAGCTATTTTCCATAAATTACATTCAAAAGTGGAATCAATACTTTTGATGATTTAATTTAAATTTGTTCTAGTCATAGATTGCTTTCAACGTTGGCGACAGACAAAACGTATAGAAATTTATCTTATCCCTTTCGAATTTTTGTTCCTGCCCTAGGTACTTCATTTTACTCTAAAAATACTAATACGTTGTGATTACAGATGGGAAGTATATCGCAATTAGGGTGAAAAAGAAAGATTGATTGTACTATTATAATTGTAAAAGTTTTAATAGTATAATTCTTCTAGATAGTTGATGCAAATTATAAATGCAAAGGCCGAGTAAATGGCGCTGGAGCTATTGCCAATTCAGCCCTTTTTACTAGAATACAACAAAGCCTGTTCGATTTTCCTGAACCTGGGATTTACCTGGGACGAGCAATAAAGTTAAAATGTTGTTGTAATAACTGACGATGCTTACAGGTTAACAAGAAGAATTTTGAAACCTTTAGGACAACGATCTAATATCGAAGAAAATGTTTTCAATTATAGTAAATTATTTTAATACTGATTGGTTTGTTCCATGGCAATGTAAAGCTGTGAAAAAATTTAATTTTTAAAGTATAATATGTGAATAAATGTAAACAAAAATATCTATCCATTTAAAGGAACAGTTTTTTTTTATTTATTTTCTCTTTCCAGAATTTTTTTTTTTTTGTGTCTCGTAAAGTACATTATGAATTAAGTGCTTGGCTTCATTCAACAAAACTTTATCATCGAATTGTTCCAATTCATTTAGAATATATTTTCCAAACGTTTGTATGTCTGCGGAAACTTTTTTACCTTTCGGCAGAGGGTTCTTATATATCCTCAGTGCCGGATTCACTTTTTCTACTATTTCATTGTTTTGCTAATTCATGTGTGAATTGTCCTCTAAGGTAATTTATGTGGGAATTGTGGCCAATCAAACACGGCTTAAAATAATTCAGTATAATTCAATTAAAAAAGATACAATGATAATTAACACATGTCGGCTGAAACTGCTGTTGACGGCTGGACGATCGGCACAACTCTGCCTGGCCGTGGTTTCCTTTATTTTCTCTCGCTATCGAATTGGCGAGCGCCTGGTAACGACCGAAGGTTCCGGGCGTTTGGCCCACATTTATTTTGATTTTTATCTCATCTACTGTAACATTCGGGAGCATTGGCTTTAATTCGTCTGTAATTTGCAACAATGCATCTCTCCTTGCGTGTTTATTGCTGTAGAATTCGCAGTTAGGGTCATAAAGGCACGAAAAACTTTAGGTGTACTGTCATTTCTGTATTCCAAATGGAAATATATGAATTTAATTACACTAATATATTTAAATGCGTACAAATTTTACCTTTTCCATATCTTCGCACAGCAAATTATCCACACACTCATACCACGTTTACATCATGTGATATGTATCACTTAAGGCAACTCATCTGAAAGCTCATATGAGTTACTCAAAGTGTAAAGGCTGGTATTAAACATTTATCTATCGACTACCTTACCTGCTTGATCCAATCTATTCCTTATCAACCACAAAAAACTGATTCTCATCCCTACCAGCCAGGCAGGCAGGAAAACTTTATTTTTATATCCGGTTCTGAATTCTCCAATTACCTAGAAGCCTTTAACATTTCTCTCAGAACGGAGGACATCCGCATTTCTGAAAACTATTATTCATGTATTGGCTTTTATTTTCAATGATGATGATGATCTCATGATTAAAGCCGTGGTCCGGATGCGATACTTACAACAGACTTGAGAAAATGTACGCACAACTTAGCCAACTGTTTGTATCGCAGGATGCTCTTCCATACTTTAGAAATACTCGTTAATCATCCCCATCGAAAGTAGTGATAAGTTCGATGTTCCTGCCGCCTACGTTAGAAAGGCATTAATATTTAAACTGAAATATCTTGGTTTCCAAAGACTCTTCTTATCCTGGATTAAATCCTTCCTTAATCATGCTATAATTCTTTTTTATTCCGTTTAGCTGTTCCTGAAGGCAACGAGCCAACTATAAATTATATCGTGTGCGTCATTAAACACTCGCAGCATTTCATTTATATGGTGATATGAAAATTACACCTATCTTGCTTGAGAATTTACTCAAGATTCCATAGTTACTCCCTAGGAAGCCTACCCTTATCTGACAATCACTTTTCATGAGAATCGATTTACCACTTTCAAATAAGCGTAATAATACTACAAATGATATTTCTTACTAATCCCTGTAACTATTTCCCTCTTCCGCCTTGATTGCTACCGCACTAACTATGACCAGTTAGCAAACCCATCTGCATAAAGTTAATAACCAAGTCTTCCTTAATTTCCACGTGAGTAAAACATCACTCAGAAACGTCCTCTACGTTAGCTAACCACCGACTCTAATCTGTTTAAATAGAAACCTTTGAGACTATTTATTTTCTTTAACTTTTATTACACTGAAGTTCTTTTTAACTAAAATCTCGGCGTTTAAGTTCTTGTTCCCGCTATCTTAACACAATTTATTTGGGAAAAATACAATGAAAATTTTAAGACGTTTTAAAACTCTGTCCATAGCTCAACGAAAAGCTTTTTTATAGTGAATCTGTCTCCAAAGTTCTGCATAACTAAGCGCCTTAGTTTGGACAAGGGTTAAGGAGTCAATGTTAATGGTGGGCACATTCCCTTCTCGTGTTTGGAGAACGTAAAAATTACTAATTATTTCAGAGATTTGCCTAGTTTGATATCTAATGATTTTAATCTATGTTAATGGAATTGATTGATTACAGAGGCGTATACAAAAAAAGAGGGTGCGTAGAAAGCTACGCAATAGAAGTGAAACTTTATAGGGATCGAACAAGTAAAGACATTCGGTCAACAAATTTGAATGGTTTTTCTTTTCATTGTTTCTTTTTTCAACTATTTCCTTTTACTGTTTAGGACAAATTCCAGATTGATTATTGGAAACAATCAAATTATATCAATATACAATATTTTTTATTCTATATCCATTTCACTATTGTCTACAAATGAAATTATAGGTTTGTAATAATTGAAATAAGACACGAAAACTTTTGTTTTGATTATAATCGGTCTAAAAATCTGGCGAAAACTTCATTAATAGTGATTCTGGAAGTTTAGCACTGAGGAAGTTAATTAATGGCTGGGACTCTGCACATGCGAAATTCACATTGAAATCTACGCTGAAAAACATGGGTATTCTGTCCATTTCAGAATCAATAAGCGGTGCAATTTCCACGGTATATATCGCCAGAGATTGATGGATGAATTTAATGATATCTGCAATCAAGTGGTTTGGTTATGTTCACCGTCAGAATTTTCTGCTGGTTCTCAATGAGGCACTCAGTAGCACATATGTTGAAATATTCACAGTGTATTCGTCGTGTAAGGTGTTACAATGTTAATAGTGTTAACAGTATTTTTGTATACTGCCACTCCTGCCGCTCGAACATTGGTGCTTTAAACATACGACGCAATCAAAATTTGGTATATCAAAACTGACACAGTGTCGAATTTTCCTAACATACGAAATCTTAACGTATTCGATTTATACCCAAGGCGCCTACTAAAGTTTCACTACAACATTTTTTAGTACAGTTTAATTTGTACCCTATGTCGGTGATGTTGGTAATTATATATGCATTAACGCTATTAGTAACTAGCATTGGCGTTACTCTCATTTTCACACTTTTAGATTTTGTTCGTAAAAATAAGAAACAAGCAATTGTTTGGTAATGGCTAGCATATTGAAACGTTGTTTAAATTATCCTGTTATATTTATCGCGTATTTAGTGAAAGAACACCGCAATTCACAGGTGAGCTAAAATATGGAGTTTGGTGTCACAATTATAACTTTTCTAAGTCTAAAACGCTGAAATGCAGTCCGCTCTCTAAGCTAATTTCGCTATAACTGAAGTAGCCATCGTTATCAATCTAGCCCTTAAAACTGCCATTAACTATCGTGACTTACAACAATGAATACAAAAGCCTACTAGTGCAGACAGGATGAAGGTCGGCGCTTCACAAGCCAAAATAAGCTGCATCAGCTGAGTCAGTATTCATATTACACTACACTCAAATTTCCAGGAGTGTTTCTCTCAGTGGCAGACACTGCAAACATCTGAGAATATCCTTCAGCGGCTTAGAGGCTTATGCAGTGTCTTCAACCTATTCAACTATTCCGACATTGATCTCAGGAAGCACTTACACACCAACTGTGCTCGTATACTGTCTATAAAGGGAGAACGAAAGCAACAGTTAGGAATAGACAATAGCAAATACATTAAATCAGTTCCAAATGAGAAGCCTCTTATCACTCCATAGCGACACCGTAGCTACTAGGGGAACTCACAAACAAATGTTTGGAATCACCCAGTAAAATGAATGTACAAATTCTTCGAATTAGACCCAGCAAATTTACGATTTATGAATTCTTAAAATTAATTAGTTAGTTAATTAATTTGAAGGATCAAAATATTTTGATTGTACTCCTCAGTTTCTTATTAAATTTCCTCTAATATTGTGACTCATATATGAGCCGTTTCATTTGAAAGTGGTTTAAGTCCATTTAAAAGAAAAAAAGTTCATTTCATGCTATTTTGGCCTTCTTTTATATACTTGTAAAATATGTGAAATAAAATTTGTTTAAGGTATGGACTTAGACCATCTTCAACGTAAATGGCACATATACATATAATTTTAATTCAGTGCTTAAGTATATTCACACTCAATGAATTAAATAAACTCGAAAACTTATTCAAGATTTGTTTTCTATCACAAAGTTAAACCCAATTAGTAGCATTAATACCAAATCATTTTAGTAAATTAAGCGGGCCATTCAGCTGAAGACATTTTGCAAGCGTTTTATAATGTACTCACTAACCACCTAAGAATCCGTCTTCGACTATTGGTAGTAATTAGCATATATGACGGTTTGGCTTCTTATACAAAATGAGTTTTTGCACCCAAAAGATGATGGATTTTAAGAACTGGTATGTTACGTATCTCCTGGTACATCTTTTGAATCCGCTAATTCAATCGTTATATCATTTGCAAAATGAGTTATTAATACACAAATTATATTAAGTTAAAAAATTTTGGTTTAGGAATAATTAACAACAAAATTATATCTTTGTTTCAAGATAATATTGTATCAACCTTATGGTAAGTCGGTAGATTGGTGGGCGTATGGTGTTCTTCTATATGAAATGTTGGTTGGTCAACCTCCTTTTGATGGAGAAGATGAGGAGGAATTATTTGCTGCTATTACTGACCATAATGTTTCATATCCGAAAAACTTAAGCAAAGAATCTAAAGAAGCATGCAAAGGAGTAAGTATAAATTTTTTTATTTTTAATCTTATGATTTTAATTAAATTTTTTTAGTTCCTTACAAAGCAACCTGCTAAAAGATTAGGCAGTGGTTCCTCTGGGGAAGAAGATGTTCGAGGTCACGCTTTCTTCAGGAGAATTGATTGGGAGAAGATAGAACTTCGTGAAGTTCAGCCACCTTTCAAACCGAAAATCGTAAATAAATAAAAAAAAACTAATGACGAATTAATTAATTTCCTTTTATATTAGAAACATCGTAAGGATGTATCAAATTTCGATAAGCAATTTACATCGGAGAAAACTGACTTGACACCGACTGACAAACTATTTATGATGAACTTAGATCAAAATGAATTTATAGGATTCTCTTACTTGAATCCAGAATTCATTACACATTTGTAAACAACTTGAACACCAGAAAAAAAATTCAGCGCTTCTGAAGAACGGCGAGAGTCTCCAGTATCTTAAATTGCGACCGACATAGAAACCTGGAGCAAAGAAAAAGATGTTGACTTTGCTAATATGCAGAATGATATTATACATTACATTAACTTTGTTACTTTTAAGTTGAATAGCAATAAAATTTATTTTATTAGATATTAGCAAACAATATTGAACAAATTCATGAACATAATAAAAACAGTTTTTTGAACATATCAATATTCGGAATAATTATAGAGTAAAAATCTGTTACTAATGCAAAAATCTAGATATTATTATAATCTTCATCAAAGATGCTGTGGAAGAAACTCTACTCATATTCAAAAGAATAATTCCAAAAAAAGAAAAAAACTTTAAAAATGCATAATTTAGTTAATAAAATTTTGAAAGTAACAAAATATTCGATGTATGTTACCTTTACAAATACGAGTTACTATATTTTCTGCATTCAACCTTTATTCATGCATATTCAAAGAGTTTTGATAATCTGTGTATTCAGAAAATGAAGAGTTTTAAAATCGTTTCATAGACACATCTTACATGGTACAAAACGTCATCCATATTATCTTAAACCTAATGGGACTACATTACATTATTTTCTTTCTTATTTATTGTAAGGAAATACGGGTATTTTGGCATTCTAAATTCATAAAGTTGTCATGATTTCTTAAATAAAATTTACCTTTTAGCCCAAGATCTTAAATTGTGCGATTGTGCGCTTAAGCACTGAACAATCCTCGCATTTTAAATCCTTGAATATTATGGAAGAATATTTGAGTATATAAAAGAAAATTTGGGTAATAAATATGGTGTCTAATCGAGATGTTTTCGACTTATTAAGAAAACCTATAACATAAAGACTGGAACTTTCATTGCTGGAATACTCTCATAAAATCCAAAATTTTTGTCATGGGTGTAGTACAAGTTCATTTTTTTAACAATGCAGAGCAAGGTAATGAATTTCAAAGTATTGGCAGCCTAAGAATCAGCTTACCTATATTAAACATTCAAAGAACTTCTGATTAACAAATGTGAGTTGAAAAGTTATCAAAAATCACGGTTTATGTTTAAATTAATTAACTTCATAAATAAGAAAAAAAATCATCATTTAAATGTAAACATTGGACATAAATATTTCCAAAATCTCGTTTTACTTTATTGTAATATTTGCCAAGACAATTTATCAACCAAAAAGTCAGTTTGATTTGTTTTTTTCTTTTGTAACCCTGCTATCTTAAGAATTAAAACGTTATAATGCGATTTTATTACTAATTTTACGTAAAAAAATTAAAAGCATAAATATCCTATAAGAATACAAGAAACTAACTGATCTGACTAATTGTTGTTTATTCATTTTCATTTCAAAATTATAAACTTAAAATTTTAAAACAACAAATTCTTTGCTGAATATTTTTTTTAGAGAAATTAAAGTCTCATTGCAAGGATGTCTACAAGTTAAAAGTTTAAAATTGGCTCAAATTCCATTATCTTGCTGTTTTTTATCACGTCAACAGGTACATTGACACTTTCGTCATTTATTCAAAGTCTATGGTATAATATAGTTCCTATTCAGTCATCACCGAAAACGTACGGAATGTTAACATTATTGGAAATATTTAACTTTATATTACAGAAAATAATAAAAAGTTTTGCGAAAAGGATGAGATTCTTTTAATCGCGGATATTTTATTTACTATTGTACTCAATAGATTTTTAAAAATTAGCTTTTAAGTTGGATTTGTTGTTAAACGAGCAACATTCTTATTAATAATTCTCAATAAACTTTAAGGACATTTGTGCATAAATACTTTAAAATATTTTAACCTTTTTAAGAATAAAAATTATAATTATGCATTTCAATTTGATTTTAAGACTCGACTATTTGTATATGCAGCGAACAGTTTATAAAAATAATTAATAGTATTGAAGAAGGTCATCTTTTGTCAAAAGACATTTTTAGTTGCAATTAACTAAGTTTTGAGTTCTAATTACAACTACGAATGAAGAAAAGGTTATTTTTATTATTTGAAACATCTACTTACAATATGTTTCTTCTACCAAGTCTTAAATTCGGTATTTATTACATGATTTTTCTTAATGGGAAAAATTGTATATAAGTAGAAATTATATGCAATTCTAGTAAATGTTTTTCCGACAGGTACAAAGCCAGTCTTACAATACATAATTGGAACCATAACTCAAGACTGAAGCTATCTTGTGTTGTTTTTTGAACAAACTACCAATTTATCAGTAAGACAATTCCCCTTCTAATCAGCAGATAAATAGCAGCTAGATTTGACTTTAAACAAACTTAATAATTACGGACTGTCAAATGACATTTAGCTAAAAATACGAAAACAAACTATCTTTGTGATACTTCTATTATATTAATATTATACAATACACATTATAAAGAAAATATAACTAAAAATAGGTCTATGCAAATTGCGTGTTATTTATATAAAGGTATCCATTTAAGGTACCAAGTAGTATCTCTAACTGTAGTAGAGGATATTATAGTTAATAGATGATATGACTATAAATCATTTGAGGAATATTGGCTTATTTATACATTACAGGTAATCCCCGCATAACACGGTCGTAAAGTTAAAAAAGTTCCTGCAAATTCGATATATGTGAAATAAAAACCTAATACATTAAACAAGTTTAGTTCCAAAAATTAAAAGGGAGATTATACCACTTTTAAAATTAAGAGCAATAAATAAAGCGGTGCTTGATTAAAATTACATATTAACATCATTTGTTTTTTTTATAAAATTAAACCAGGACGTTTTTTTCTGCCTAGTATTCTCATTTTTTGACTTTCTTCTGCAGCATCCAGCTTTTTATGCATTCGACTTGTAATTGTCTTAAAATGAAATCTTTCTGCCGTCTTATACGGTTTTTTCGACATTTTTTAAATAAATAAATCGTGTTGTAAAATTATCGTGTTATACAAGGGTAACCTGTTTTTCTAAATAAATTTTTTTGTTACATATGTTTTTGTCAATATGAAATTGTAAGAGATAACAACAATTTAGAAGAATCTCAAAGAGAGTAATTGGTATTTATTGTACATTATAAAGCATAAGTGATTTTACGTAAACAAAATGCAATGACAAATTAAGTATTTTACCCATTTGGAACATTAAATACAGATAATTTGTTCACTAGTTCAGTACTTTGCCTTTATAAAACATCCGATTTGAGTAAAACACTTTTTTGATTGAAATAACGAAAAAATCAAAGTTTGGGATCTGAGTGCTTTAATTGTACCGAAAAAAGCAGGCGAGCCAAAATCCCTGTGATGTATATACGACTGCTGAAGGCACACAGATTCTTGCGATATGTTAATTTTAAGAATACTACTAAGTGGCTAAGTAAATTCAATAATTAAATATGAAACTGATAATGACAATCTTGTAGCGGTTTTATTATTGATATTGGAAAACATTCCGATAGTTGTACACTCCAAATTAAAGAGAATTGAAAAAGATCAAAGTTGGGTATTTCTAACTGCAACCATCGCAATTATCGTTTTGTAGAATGTTTTAAAACACCTTGCTGGATCTGCGTGCTTGTTTCGAAATGTTTTAGGATTTCAATAAAAAAATTATATTTAAAAACAAAAAGATCGTTATTTGTAGCATATTTCTGTTGTCACATGCATGCAGATGCAGCATATCCCTGACCAATTCGAATAATCTATGAAGAAGGTTTTTTAACCTCATCTATATTATATTAAGTCGATAATTTATACCAATAATGCCTCAAGCAAATTTTCCTATTGTAACATTTTCCAACACTTTTCTAATTTAGATGATCTTGCTATTTTTGTGTAAACTAAATGTTAATGTTAAATTTTAAAGAGATATCCTTTTTGAAAGTTGATATACCTTCATAAACTGGAATAGCTTAACATGATAAATTTGCAGAGATCTACAAAATCTACTAGAAAAATATATTTCAAGTTCACACGAAAACATTAAAAAAATAAATTTTCTCTGCAATTTCTTCAAATATCATGTGAAATTTGTAGGAAATTATATTATTAATAAAATAAGAGCTATTAAATCTACTTTCTAAACTATGAGTGTTATTATTTTCCTTAATTTTTTTTACAAGTACTTGGGCACAATATTCTAGAAAGGACTATCACAGGCTTTGCGTGTATGTGTATTACGGCAGCATGAGTGGTTCTATGGTTATAAAATTTAAAATTTCGTGTTACTTTCCTTTGATGTTGGTTCGTATTGGTTGCAGTGCATAAGCTCTTACTTTTCGAAGATAGAAACCTTTATAAAGTGAAAGCAAGATTTTCCAATTTTGTTAAAAAGTCGAAAATTGATCAAAATCCCAGGAAACTTTTGAAGGTAAATTAAATTACGATGATGGCGATAAGCACATACAGTAGTATTTTCTAAGATTTAGAATTCTTTTCTTAGATAGAACACGTTTCTTTAAAAAATATACCTTTTAAGAATATTGTCAAATTATTTTTTACTAGCACATAATAGTTCAAAGCGCCACAAAGTTAGGAAAAATTAGAAGACTGATTGTGCAGACATGTGTGCAGTTCATATAAAAAATATATTCTAAGACTCATAATTATAAAACATACAAATAAATATATTTAATCTTAATCAGGATTTTACACAATTTAAAACTAAGGTACTACTGCTTTATTGTTTTATTTACATGGAACCATGAAGATCCGTTTTTCAGTCTGCAATATGTATTTAGCTTTTACTGGGGAAGACAAGTTTTAACTAGAGTTTTTAGTAGCTCAAGCGCGTAAAAGTGAACCTACGAAAATTGAGTCCACGTAAGTGGAGGAATCACTGTATTATATGGAAAACTAAATATAAAATTCTTATTAAATAAATAAAATTTACATATGTCTTAGATATTTCGTAAAACGTTAAAAACATAATATATTCGAATTTTCCAGCATATAAAACAGATCAGAGATAAAAATATTTCAGTCACTTTATCATTTTACTTTCATTTCCACAAGAAAAAAACCTAAGGCGTGTTTCAAACTTACGGTCATCCTCAAGAGAGGATAATCCACTGATAATCTTTAAGACGGCTCAAAACGCGTACACAAAATTATTTGTTAAAATTATTGGACTTAATGTTTTTAATGAATGTTTTTAAGAGCAATTGTTTATAATTTTCGAGGTCTTCCCATATTTCAAAATTTTCTAGTGTATTCAATTTTCTACCTTCGTTTTCAGTATGTAATATCTTAAAATTTTCTTTTTTACCAGTTTGTCCGTTTTCGTTTAAATGATTCGCTATGGCCGAGTTCGGTTTATTTAGTCTAAAGGACCTAACGTGTTCTTTAAATCGAACCCGGTTTATCCAATCTAACTGCAATCATAATTATCACAAACTATTTCATGTCTACCTGATCTATGTTTTCGCTTGTTTTGTCTGTATTGTTGGCCACAATTAAATTCTTAAATATATTTTTATTGTAAAAAGCTATGTTTTGTTGCAAGATTTTTTTGGTATTATTTCTTTGATAAATGGACGTTTATCCCAGATCTTATCACTATTGATACTCTTTGTTTCTGGAAAAATTCGAATTCATTTCATATTTTCTTTCCTTTTAATTAGTTTATTTATTTTATCACTTCTGTAACCCTTTTTTTTTACTATTTTTTCCAATTGTTTGATGTTCTTTCCTATAGGATTCTTCAGAGATAGGAATTCTGCCCAGCTTGTCCGCCACGGCAATGATATGAATTTTAATTTTTGTGGATTCATCTGGTACGACGTTGTGCGTATATGTGGGTTTTCATTTCGAAATTGTGTCGTTATAATGCGATGTTCTTCAGTCCAAGAAATTTATACTTTTTTTTTTACTTCGACTGCAAATTTTATCGCTCCTTCGATGTTGTTGTTTATATCTAAAAATGCATACACTTCTTCTTTTTCTCCTTCTCATATACCAAAACTCGTCTACAAAATTTTAATTTTTTATATATCGGCAAGTTTGTACGAATTTATTTTTGCAGCTTATTATTCATGAATATTTTGGCCAAGAGTGATGACAGTGGTGAGCAAATAGGAATATATTTTGTGGTTTAATTTAAAATAATTTTGTTTTATGCGCAGATAAGGTGTTTTCATGTCCTCTCTCACATCGTTATTTGGATTATTCTCTTTAAATGTTCAAATAAAATTTTTTCCAAGGATTTTATAGGAATGGACGTGAATAAGCCATTTATATGAAATGAAATAAATATGCATTTGTTAGGATATATTTCTAGATTTTTTAATTTAACAATTAATTTAATAGATAAATCTATTAAGTTATAGATAAATCTATTAATTTAAAAATCCCTACATTTTTTTCTAAAATAACGTAAAATCTATTAAAATAATAGAATTTTTATTTTTACAAAATTATATTTTCCGGGGTCTAACGTGCAGATTTGTCATCCCATTAGAAATTTGAATTTCTTGGTGGAGTGTTTCGGTATTCTAACAATGTTAGATTTGCCTTTAGTACATTTATTATTAGATTTACAAATAACTTTCAGCAAATCCATTTGAGTTAAAGTATACACCAAGAAATTCCATGACTGGGACAGTTCAGAAAAATAATTTTTGGTGATTTGTAGTTTTTTAAATAAATCTCTTACAGTCTTATATTTTAAATTATATTATGACTAATTCGATATTTTCTATATTCTTAGTGAATGCAACAATTGCATATAATATTTTTAATTTTCTCATTTAACCCCGGTCAGTATATTCGATTTCACGCTCCTTGTTTCATTATTCCGATTCCGAGATATAATTGATGTAAATTTTTCTTTTAGAATTTCTTCTCTCAAAGCAGTTGGAACTAGGATAGTTTCATCCACAATTAAATAAAAGTTCTTCAAAAAGCTTCCTAAACCACATTAATTAATAAGTTATTTACTTTGCTCTTAGCTCATTACTCTTATATAGCATTTTCTGTTTTGTTAAAATTCGTTGAATGCACTAGTTTATTTAAACCTCATATTTCGGGTGCTGCTTCAGTCTGCCTACAATGATTTCTCTACAGTAAATTACCTTTATTTGTCTAAAATAAATGAAAACTTTAACGTATATTTTTCTAATTTCAGTTTCATTCTTACCAGTCTTGAACATTGGATTTTGCTATAATCTATTGTCACTATTCTTAGTAAAGGTTTATGATCTCTTTCACACATCGGCCATTGATGAACAAAGCTCTGGTATAGCTCAAAACAGTGATCATGAATATTTTCAGGCCGATCTTTTCGATAATTTTGAAGAGAGTTATTTTGAATAAAAATAGATCAATTACAGAAATTTTATCACGAAAAGAAAACTATTTGTGGTGTTTTCAAATAAAAATATTGCTAAATAAAAAAGATCTGGCTATAAGAAATATTACTATGAAAAAAAATTTAAATGGTGTAGCTTTTAACTGCCAAGAAAAAAAAATAAAACAAAACAAAATTAGCATTAAGAAGCTTGTCGCTATCGTCCGTACTAAAATTATTAAAAACAACAACAAATTAGTAAAACAACAACAAATCGATTTTGATTTGATTTTGATTTAAAAAAAGATCTATAATTTTAACCCCTTACATGAGAATATCCCATTGTGAAATGAACTCTTAGTAATCTTACAAAAAATGGTGTTGAAATCGGCTTTGTAGTTTTATTTATAGCTTAAGGTGCCAACATACAAAAACGGTTTGTTAGGAAAAACCAACTAGCAAGAGGTGGTCCATCGTCTAATACTCTTCGCAGTATTAGTTTCTGTATGGCTCTAAAGGCATTTAATAGAAAATTCCCTTCATAAAAATATATAGAACTTCATTTCTCAAGCAATAATTCTCATAGCTTCCACTTTCTAGAAGTTTCTTTACTAGCTGGTATTATTATTCGCTTTGGGCACGCTCGATTTACTGAAATTTTTTCATCTGATCGCACTTATGTAGAGAATCGGCTTGAAGTGCCGGCATGGCGCATACTCATATACGGTCTATGAAGTACTTTGAATGGGCAATAATGTCCATTCTACCATGCGACTATTCAACTCTTTCTTCTTCGCGGTTGAGGGTTTACATTCCATATAAATTTTGAAACTCTAGCGTAACATGTAAGTACGTAGTGTTTTCAGGAATTTAATAATAGCTACTTCAAGCTCATAAGAAGAATAGTTCATCTCAACTTCGGTAGATTTGAGAAACAAATAAAAAATTGGGTGGAACTTTTCGTCTTAAAGTTAAGAGCTCTTCTGCAGTAAAGTTGTCCCCTAATTTATTCGACTCGCGTCTGTCTTTTCAGTTTACATTCCTCTCTTCTGCGATGTGTCCCAAAATTTCACTTCTTATTTTCAAAAACTTGTATTGTCTTAATTTTATCTCCAGTCTGTGTCGCATGGCAAGCTCAAAGGTGAATCGCAGTTTAGCCATATTTTCTTCCTTGTGTCGGAATTATAATATCATCCGTACAGTCGAGTAAAACGTCTTTCTGCTTAAGCGGATGAATAACTGTTAATGTACCCTAAGAAAACACTTGGAGAGCTGTAGGGACCAGATTTAGTCTTCAGAAATTCTGAGTGATCATCA
The DNA here is from genome assembly GCA_001932985.1 of Proctacanthus coquilletti. Classification (NCBI taxonomy): domain Eukaryota; kingdom Metazoa; phylum Arthropoda; class Insecta; order Diptera; family Asilidae; genus Proctacanthus; species Proctacanthus coquilletti. The sequence continues at coordinate 28,572 of MNCL01000297.1, forward strand.
TTGTTTTTCAGATCCGAGGTTGGAAACACTCGTATATGGTATAAGTTTTATAATACACGATCTACATCAGAAGATACTTATTCATAATCCATGCCACTTATCCTTTTCTTTATTTAGCTCGATTGGAATTACAAAATATTAAGTACTGGATCTAATCGTCCTCGGATTTGCTTTGCTGCAACTTTCTTACTATAGGAGCTAGTCTGTTCTGATGAAGAGGAGTTTCATTTTTCAGACATATCTTAATTTGCATGCAATAGGTGTTCAGTTTCGGAGGTGAGTAATTCTGAATAAGCGTTTGTATCTGCTTATCAACGTCACGTGAGGCAAGAATGACAGTCCAATTGAAAAAAGAAAGACGAGGTGTTGAAAATTAGAGGTGTCAGAGGTGTTGAAAATCGATGAGTCGAAAAAAATTTGTGTTTGCGTTTATCAAGCTTGCATATGCAAGTTAATTTGGCTATAACAGTTATACGTTTGTTATGAATAAAAATGAATAGGATCAACGTGTCTCGATTGAGGAGATATTTGTGGTGGGTGAAGGATTGGCTGAACAAATGCGGAAAAGGTTGGCAACAACTTTTAATAAAGGGTTAATGAGTGGATTTTCTTTTAACAGCATTAAATTAATAAAAGTGTTTGAGGCCAGAAGTTCCAGTTTTATATGGCAAAGGTAAGCAACATAAAGTAGTTTACAGCATTCAAAAAACATTAAACGCTGACATTTATTTGGAATAGTTGGATAGAAGAAACACAAAAGCGTTTTATAGCCAAACTGTTTTTTTTAAGGGAGCACGCGATTCTTTATTTTATGAGGGTGGCAATTTGGAACCAACCAGGCGAATATTTCCGTGTTTCAATGGCATTGTTGCATGACTCTTGAGATCGAACCATTATTTGACTTGTCAAGCAAATGGCTTAAATTTCTTACAGTAATCAAAAAGGCTCTAAATGGGCGTGAGCATATTTGCAAGAGAGGGCGGTAAAAAGGTAATAATAGAGTTGACACGATCAGACAAGAACATAAAATATATTTAATTTTATTGCCTATCCAGGTTGTTTGCGATCGGGAAATTTTTCGCCTGTAAAAATTAAGAAAATGTCAAATTGGTTGCCGCGATTTTCTGATGCCAAAACAGGAACAAAATTAGAAAATTTGTTTTGAAATATCAATCTTGTAACGATTCCTTTAAAGAAAGTTGGAAAAGGAAAAGAGTTGAAGAATGTAAAGTTATTACACTCGTGTTCTGTAAAACGAATCAAATCCATTTGACTATTTTCCGCTATAACAATTGTGCCATTATAACAGTTGTGATATTCGACGCCTTAATTAGATGTGTCATTTTTTACTCATAGCCGTTGACGCGAAAAATGCCATAGTTGAATGGGAATATTTAATTATTATAAATGCTGAAGGCTAAGTGAAAAGGTTTCATTTTTGAAAATTTAAGAAAAATTTACTTATGATTTGCACGTTGTTCTCTAACATCGAGATTGTAGATCAACAAACACGTTTAGTGTGTGTCTTAATCAGCAAAAAGGAATTGTTGCGAAGAGAAAGCCACATAAGCAAGAGACATGGAGTAGTCGGATGTATTAAGAGCAGAAGTAGTTTCTGCAGTCATTTCGGTCTTTGTGAAGATGTGACATACACTGAATATTGCAAGCGTGGAGCAGATGGATCGTCAGATAACTTTTCGGTGTGGATATTGAAGGTTTTCTTGTACTTATAGGTATGGATTGAAACCAAATCCTATAAATAATATTCGTTTTAAAACATTAATCCCTTTTATTAAGCAGATTGAAAAATGATGTGAGGATGAAGGATAGATATATCATTTGAAAACTCGTGTTGGGAATTCCATTTACCGGCAAAAGCCGCTAAGGACAACGTTCAAAAGCTATACACACACACATAAAATATTGTAGACTTTTGAGCCCTTTTTCCACTAAGTAAATTTCCTGAATATCAATTGCAATCGCAGTAGACAAAATTGAATTACCCAATTATTCTATTTACTTAACAAAGACCCCATTTATATCTAAGAGGTCGCAAACCATAGAATTCTAATTCTCACAACTCCCTCTGTACTAAAACTCCCGTGTCCAACTACCCTTCATTTATCGAACCCCATCTTTCCGTCGTAGTTAAACTGACCATGCAGTCAGTGAAGGAGGGTGCTCTGCACATGGAATCTGTAATAACTCACGTATATTCCCTTGTTTCGAGACCTTCACTTTTACGACAAACCTCGCTCGATCAGTACTTCATCGTATAAATTTCCTGGATTCTTTTTAACCTTTACCACTTGTGCCATGTCATGTACCAACCTTCCTCCGCTGTTATGCCATGTATCTTGTGATTTTTAGCATTGCCTTGCGCTACTAACAAATTTAAGAAGTTTAAAGTACGTAGTAATTAACAATTTCAAAAATGAAAAAGTAAAGTGGAAAACTACATTTTACTGCCAAATTTGTAACGCTTTAAAATTAATAATCAACTTGTTGGTTTAAGTATTAACACCACCTTGAAATTTTCGAAAAATAACAGCTTTTCTTTATCTTTGCTTATAGCTTAGAATTTTAAAAATAATTTGCTAGGTAAAACATGCAAATAGACAAAAAATTACCTGAGTTATAGCGATTTGAAATAAGAGGCTAAAGAAGAAACCTGCGCCGCAAGTAAAAGCAAAAGAAGTCAGAAAACTTAAAAGGACAGCTCAAAAATAGTTTGAGGATATTGTTGGTTCTACAATAGAACCAGGGTATGATCCAGGAGCAGAACATTAAAGGCAATATAAAAAATTCTTTAATTATAATATGGTTACGCGATAATTTTTTTCATTTGCGTTTTTGTCGGAACAACTTCCCCAAACTCTTGGAACTAATATCGACTGATCTTATTTAAATTTACACCAGTGACATAAGCTTTTTTGGATTAGATGCAACGAAAAATTCGACTTTTTTCATATGACTCTCATTTGCAGACAAAAAAAATTAATATTTGTTTCCCCATGCTACTTTCTACCTATTACATCACATAAAAAGAAAACAATATTTCTGACTAATCTTGCCGAAGTTAGGCGCTCAACCGTCTGCGAAAGTTACGACGAAGGCGCTTTGAGGGATTACTTATGTATATCTATGTTATTTTTTAATATATCGTAATAATTTTTGTTTGAAATATATAAAGTGGACGAGTAAAGTAACAATTAAAAAATCGGTACAAACAAAACCGTGATAAATGAAATTATATCAGTTATCACAGATCAAAATAAATCGAAATGCCGCAATAAAATTACGAATAATATTACTGACCAGATGAAAAGATTACAATTCTCAACGCACGAGGCAGGTAAGAATAAAATTAACTCAAAAATCACATATGAAATCATCACTAGTCTCAAGGAAATAGGTACTCTGCAAATATCACTAAAAAGTCGCAATCATTTTGTCGCGTGTAAATTGCTTTCAAGAATTACATGTATATATAATACATCACCTAATAATGACTTATCGTGATCAGCGAAATCAAAGATCGATAATATACTCGTATTTAAGCAAAGCATTTTGCAGACCTTTAAATCCCTTTTAATCTGGGACTGACAAAGAACTGTTCGTTTTATCAACCAAAAGTAAATAAATGTTCATACTTGAAGTACCAATGCACAAGGTGAATCAAAAGCAGAGGAAATTTTGGAAATAAATGAAATGAGTTTTTTTAAATTTTTGATTGATGTTATACTATTTCTGTTCTCTTTATAATTCCATTGTGAAGATTTTCATTTACTTTAATTAACGAAAGATATTAATTCATATATTTCTTATGGGTTCTTGTGGAATTACGATGTCTTACAATAATCCACTTCAGCATCATCAAAGTATCAACTTTTTACCAACATGGCGTCAATTTAAAATCACCTTGATTTATTTTAGAATTTAATTGCAGTTTTCTATAAGTCCATAGTACTTTTAGCTTCTAAAGATAGTGACATTAAAATTTTAAAAGCAATCTCATTGAAAATATAAAATTAGTAGACATTTCATACAATTTAAAGTGAAGTTCCTTTCCAATGAATTCCACAACAAAATAAATGAAAAGTCTAGTGAGAGTCAAACATTGTTTCATTGAAAAATTAATCAGTCTAGCCAGTATAGAGATCCGTCCGGTTCTTTTCGAAAAAAATCACACGAATTTAATACTTACAAGTAGACAAAATCTATTCAATATTAAAATTAATCTAAAGCTTAGCAAGAGTACGTTCAGTCCATTCTATAAAAATATTTATATCGTTTTCACAGCGCATCAATCCACAAAATACAGGTACAAGAGCGAGTAGCGTATTGTGATCTACTAATACATCAAAATAAATATTCTTTTATTGTGAATAATCTTCGAAATACCGCATTTAGAGCTCTTCATCACCGGCAACTAGAAGCACTTAGCTTGAAATTGGTTTTTTTTGCTTTGATTTAGTAATAAACTTTCGATTTGTATATTACAAATTCAGAAAATAAAACTATAATAACTGATTAAAATTTTGGTGTGAACAAATAAAAGCAGTAAAAGTCAAATAAATTTGTAATATTGTTGAGTTTCCTGTAATTCCTGCTAACAAAATGTTTTGCAGCACCAAAAGAAGACGAAGAAGAAGTAAGTACATGTAATTAAATATTTTCAATTGGGAGCATTAGCTAATATAAAATTAATCAGCTAATTATTATTAAAACATACTATCGCAGTACTTCTCAAAACTTGAAAGAAATTATTTGCCCTTTGATATTAGACAGATGTCTCCTGAAACTGCTGCATTATTTGAAACGCAAAAAAGTGTTGGACTTGAGCCAAAATGAAGCAAATTAATCAATTTCAAATGTAATTTGTCATAAATTTAATAAAAGTATAATTATCTTTCCTTTATTAAAAAAGTGCATGCTCTTAATAGCCTACTAATTTTTAAATTCAATAAATTTGTTACTACAAAGCACCACCAAGAGAGTTTTCATTTTCCTCAATTTTTACAAGTGTTAACCAATGGCTTTTCCCTTGCGAAAATGCTTAAATTCACTTGTCAGCTGACGAACTATTTTTGTACTCGATTTATTTAGAGCTTTGACTTTGTAGAATTCTATCGGGAAATTTTTGTTAGCAATAAGCCGGGAGCAGCGGCAGTGTATTTACATATTTTTTAAAGTGTATATTTCACTTCAATTTAAAAATTTTAATTGACCTAGTTCTATATGTGTTTGTTTTAACTTTTGTTATTCCAAAATGCAAAAAGGATGCTGGAAATTTAACGACGATGATGAAGGTCTGTCTTTTTGTTGTTGTTGTTGTTGTTAATGTGTTGAATGTTTTTATCATTATGCTATGATAATCGTTTATTTAAAGTGATAGTGATAAATGGGGAGAATTGTATTGAAAATAAAATATCATGATATTATTAATAAACAACAAGTCTCTATAGAGTATTTGAATATTAAAATAGAGAATGCATATTCAGTAAAATAACAAAAAGCATTTTTCACAATTCATGTCAAAATGCATTTAATAAAATAGTTATTAAAACAATATTAAATTCTTTAATTTTGTAATATACAAACTTTTTTATAAATAACTTGAAACTCTATGCAGTATTTAACAAATGCTGCATAATTAGATATACCAACTTGTTAGCTTATTAGGGGAAGTTCCATGTTTAGAATCTCATTACTATGGATATTTAGTTGAAAACTAGATATATCAAAAATTGATATATACCCATCTCTAGCAATCGGTCCATTATCTATATATGGATATTTATATATATAAAAGCCAAGTACCACTCACTCAATCATTGCAAGCGGTAAGAAAAAATTGAGTGAATAAACGGAATCAACTGTAATAACTTTAAGACATCTATAAATAAAAATTATCATAATGTAAGGAAATTTGAAATTAATTGGTTGGTATATCTAATGTTAAATACTATTTTTGTTAGAATAATAAAATCTCCGTTCCCAGAAAATAATATATCGACTATAACATTTTATAAGAATTTCGTATATCTACTCAAATATGCGCAATTCAATTAATTTGCTTAAGTTAACACCTTAACGGGAAGTTTACTTATATTTACATAGATAAAAAATAAAATATCATAATAAAAAATTAATTTTGTTCTATATTAACTAGTAAAAACATCAACCTTATGTGACAGAGAGGCCGTGCCAAATTCCAGGCCCCATTTACATTCCTATAAGTAAGCATCCATTGCGATACAAATGTAATATTATATTAACGTATTAAGATGAATAGTAACAATGAGTACATCCAAGTTCACCAATGCGACAGATTTTGAGTTATATGTGCGAGTAAAACTTGAACAGATATAAAGGTAAACATCCAAAATCAGACAAATATGAGTTCGTAGATTCAATAAAACCCGATAAAAGTTTCTTCAAATTCTAATATAAATGTAGTTCCTTCCTATTATATGAGCATTCCTATATCAACGAGGTTTTAGAAAAGATTATCCCTATAGCTGCCGATGGTAGTTGTCTATTTCATGGTATTAATTTTTTCCTTTGCAATTCTATAAGTATGGAGCAATCTTACAGAGTGAAAAAAAACTATTATGAAATACGTAATGAAGGATTGGAATAATTTTAGCTCTGGGACCTGCAACGAATAGGAAGATCGATATAATTTTATCTACGAGTATAGCAACGTGATGGATTGGAGTACATATAGTTCTGGCAGTGAATTGAAAGCCGAGGGAGAATTTTATATGTTAAAAATTGAAGTGTATTTATTGTGTTAATAATCAATCAATCCTTTGGAATGGAAAGTACTGTCAGCACAGAAATTCTACACAAAATCATACGTTTCCAGTTCTCTGGAAACCTTTTAACAGTCTTCCATTAAATTGCAATGAGTCCATGGATATATTCAAGAACTCAATTTTCAAGAGACGAAGAGTCGTAAAAGAGGTCAACCGAAAAACATGATCGAGATCAACCAAAAATTTCGGAAAGATTAAGGGCAGAATAGGTTGGCGAAAGAGGTGAATGCTACAGAAAACATCCCGTGAATCATAAAAAATGTCACAACAAAAGTATACGTTGAGACATCCAAATGCCGATTGTGAAGCTGTAGTTCGATATGCTGAGAAATATCCATAAACGATCAAAAAAGCTGGAGCACGATATACGAAGAAGCATCCAGAGTTAACTCAACGGTTAAAAGAAATGCAAGATTTATATAAAATAAATAAATGTAAATAATGGGAACACTGAACATGTTATCTCCAAACTAACAAATTCTATTAAAGACAAATCAGAAACTGGAAATACAATTAAATAGGTCCTGCAATACCGCTAAAATTTAACAAGCGTTTTTTCTAAAGCTCATAAAATTTTACTAATACTTTTTTTGTAAAAATGAACAATTTAAAAATTGTCTGAGTTGACTCAGTGTGAACTGTGTAGTGTCTAAGAAAAATTACACGCGTTAGAAAGAGAGTCAGTATAACTAAAGCTTGAGAATCATACTTTTATGTGTTTTCATATAGATCACCGGACAATAAATACTCGTATCTCGTTCTTACTGACGAAGAAAGATCAGATCTCACGAAAAATATTTGTTTGTTAAATGAAAACGTATCCACTTGGCTTAAAAGAAATTTCTGAACATTATTTAACGTTAACGCCTATTGATTTTTGACATAATAACGAATAATGACGAAACATAACATTGTTAAATAAAATTTCCTAATTGCTCCTCCTAAAACTCACCACAATAATCACATTAGTAAGTGGCTGAAAATTTAATACTCATTAAGAGGAATACGAAAACGTCAACAGATTATTGCTTAAGATAAGAAGATAATATTAAAGCTATATGTTAAGCACTTTCTTGTTAAAAAATTAGTTTATCTTACTTAAAAAAAAATCATGCATATATGAGTCGCTCAGAAGCCAATGCGATTGTCCAGAAAAAAAAATTGAGGAAATTAATGGTTTTTAATAGATTGATTTTTAAAACTTTTGTCTTGTTAATTTGACCAGAAAAGTATATAAAATCTTTTTTCAAAAAAAAAAGTATACAAAATCTTTTTTCACGTGCAAATAAAACGTAAATATTTATTCGAACAATGGCAGCATCTTAATAACTTTAGGATTTACACCATTTGGTAAACGAAAAAGATAAGATATTTATGTAAAAATAGTACAATAGTATTTGTTGTCATAAGTTTTATGTTTATTCTTCATAACAAACATCATCTTTTTCCGAGTTATCTAAATCTAAATTTTGGTCTCCACCTGTTGTTCTTAATTTGCTGTAAAAGTCGTGATTTATTGGAGGTATATACTTTAATGAATTCATCATGAAATTGATTGAAATTGTTTTATAATTTAATTTTTAATTCAAAGTTTATGAAAAAAAATATTGATAAATAGTGGACTTATGCACAATGGCTTCTGAAATTATTATGCAACATATTCAGAAGCTATAAAAGAAGGGCTTTCTGGCCTAGAAAAAATGAAGCAACGAGTAAATCCTGTAATAACTGAAGAAAGTTTTACAAAAACCAGAAGATATGCAAAAATGAACTTAACTGCATTGGCGTCTGAGCGGCCATACTACGAAAGACTAAAATATACACGTATGTCAGCTCTCTTAATTTTAATTCAGTAGATTTCTAAGACATCGTGAACATCTGCAATATCTATTATATAACACCCACTTGTATTTAAAATCAAATAATGATTATTATGCTAAATAATTTAGTGACTGACATTAATTATGTAACAACTGTAGATTGACCTCGAAACCTAGGCTATTCAAAATATGAGAGACGACGGTCGGAAAGCGCTATTTACACAGTGACAGACGGAAAATATGAAAGTTATGAACTGTACACTAAGACTAACTTCATAAGAGATAGTTTGAACTACAGCTCGTAATCCCCCCAAAAGGGCATAATTAGAATTTGAAGATGAGCCAGCAACCATCACAGTATAAACTCCTAAACTTGTACAACACAAAAACAATAAAATACCTAAACTAAAAGAATACAGCTTTACAATCACAGGCATACATATTCAAACCAACAACGAGAAAAATAAAGAAAAAACAGGAGAAAAATAATAAGAAATATAATTAGACAAAAGAGGATAAACCTGCTCCTTAGTAAATAACTTAATTGCATCACAAAAAGGCTGAGGAATACCTACCAATCCAACCTTATTAGGACCCTTACGAATCTGAATATACCCTAGCACTTCACGAGAAAAAATGTTTCTACTGCAGCCTATCACATGCAAAATTTAATACCACTACAATAGATCACCAAGGTAATGATATTATATAAAATGCTTCACAGCCCTATACATAAACACCAAGAAGTTTGGCCAATTTTACTCTTGGCAAAAGTAATTAACATCAGCAGAGTTAATTAATTGTATAATTACGATTAATTTCCACAGTTCAATTTAAATCAATATTGTGAATAAATAATATTACAAATTCAATGCAACAAATCGCATAATAAATTAATTAGTAACACCGAATCCTGTCCGATATCCTCTGTAAAGGAATTGTAATATTAAATCGAGCATTATTTTTTAACGCCGCGAGTGCCGAGTGAAAGCTTCGCAGCTTTTTGTTTTATTGCTATTTATCAAAGGCACTATTCTTCAAGTCTCCATAGTCGATAAAGTCGCTTTTATTACAAAATGTATAGTTTGTACATTTGTAGATTTGAATTTTCACATCCAATAGAGATGCTCTCATGTTACAATATTTTCGAGTTTCAAACTTATATGTTACAAAATATACAAAAGGAAAAATAAATCACACCATTGGAACCTTCAACAGTATTCATTTGACTCAATTTCCAGTTGTATAACAGAGAAATGCCAAATTTTAAATAAATTAATATGTTAAATAATATATATATAATTAATTTAATGTATTTCTAATATATTACTTTGAATTTGAAATCCTTTTCTAGCTAAGAACTTAATCCGTGTTTTCACATTACCGTTTTTATTGGAAAATTTGCATCCTAAACAAACCTTCATATGATTTCTTTTCATTCCAAATAACTTAAAATCTTGTTGATGCGGCTACAGCTGGATGAGAATTTTAATCGGTTTGGAGAATTAATCATAATTCTGGATGTTATTATTATTTTTCAGCTAAAAACATCGACCCTAAACTATATTCACTTGCTCAACGTTTGGACCCTTCTTCATGAACTATTGAAATGTTTAATTTGATTATAAATTGCTTATACAAATAGTTTTTTAATTACGACTCCATGTTTTTCCTGATTTGGGATTGGATCTTTTATCTTCGAGTGTGTTTTGTCGAGTTTTCTAATTGGTTTATGAGCTATTTTTGTGTTGTTATTATAAGACTCAAATATATTTGTGATTTTTCCTGATATTGTAAGGTGTTGGTGTGTATATAGGCTTCGTGTTTCCGCGACAGAAACAATTCCATATTGATACTGCCACAAGTTCCCGTAAGTGTGGATTACCTAAAATGCACAAATTTGGTATACTAATGAGACATGTGACCTCCATCATCAAGAGTCCAAGTTATCGGCTCTCTAAATTTATAGGTATTATCTTACAAAGGTAAACACTGACAGTAAGTACAAAATAAAAATTACAGAGCATTCAAAGTCAATCTTACAATTAGATAGAACTACTCTAAAACAAAATGATCTTTTGATATCACTTGATGTAGAATCTTTATACAAAAACATAAACATGGATTTAGCATTAAAAGTTGTCGTCGATAAATGGAATATACACCTATTGACAAAGAAATGTTTAAAACCATAATCGAATTTTGCGAGATCGAATGAAATTATTTCAGATACAATAATAAATTATACAAACAAAAATACGGTCTCGCTATGGGCAAACCGCTTTCTGGAATTTTAGCCAAAATGGCACTTGACTACGTGATTAGTGAAGCATTGACTAAAACAAGAATCCAACTCACTTTTCTGAAGAAATATGTAGACAACACGATATGCGCTATCCCTAAAGAATAGAAGACAACTTCCTGAACATCTTTAAATATATACACCTTAGACTCAGATTCGCTATAGAGACAAAGAAATAGAAATATACTTTTCTTGGACATAAGACTAATAAGAACTGAACAACAAACAATTATAACAGATTGCTATCACACCTTCACAAGAAAAAACACAGACTTTTTATGATATTTTCACAAAGAACAATTTCCCATCACACGTAATAAACTGCGTAATAAAAATAAAAAATATTAAAAGATAAGCAATAATTTAATAAATTACAACAATAATTTAATAAATTACAACGCGGCGGTACTAGAAAACACGAATCCTACATATCAATACCTTACAATCACCCAGTACCATAAAAATTCACAAATATACTTGAGTCTTATAATAACAACATAAAAAGAGCTTCCTAACCAATTAACAAACTCTACAAAACATACTCTAAAAAAATGTGAAGATTGCAACGCAGCGTACATAGGACGAACATCAAAAAGAAACTAAAAGCCAGGCTTTCACAACATAAATCCTGCATGAATAAAAAACAATAGGAGAAAACGTGAAATAAAAGAGGCATAAACACTGTAAATCTAAAACAAGATACAGAACTTATTAATGAGGAATACAAACACATTCTAAATAAACCAAAACATTAACTTATCACAAACCAATTGAAAAGAAATAAGAAAAAGTTATACATAACACCAAAACCGATCAGTTCCTGCTGTCTCCATAAGTATTACATCATTTTTTGTCTTCTTGTTACTTTGGTTTAAATTCTTTATTAACGTCATTATCTGCTTTGCTTGTAATCAGTTTTTAATTTTTTAATTGTGTTTTCAATATACTTTTAAATATCTTATAAAAAGGTAATTAAAAACAATTTGTATAAACAATTTATAATCAAATTAAAAATTTCAAAAAAATAATATTAACATCCAAATTAAAGATCAAACATTTTTAAGAACGAATTTCTTTTCATATAAAAAAAAATTAATTAAGAAACCGGCAAGAATTCATTCTTTAATTACTTGGAAAATCTTGGGGACTTATTTTCTTTTGTCAAACTTGGTAATCAGATTTTTACTACATAATATTACCATTTACTTTTCAATATACAAATTAAGAAGACTTTTATTTCAGCTTGCTTTATTGACATTGATGATGAGTCAGAGGATGAATCTCCGGATCGAGAATATTCTCAATGGTGTAATCTTCCCGACATATTGCTTGAAGAAGTATTCTCTTACCTAACAGTTCGTGAGCGATATTACTGCAGTCTTGTAAGAAGAAAAAATTGTTTCGTACCTATTCGCTTGGTCCTTGACTTCTTACATAGGTGTGTCGTAATTGGTATAGAGCATTTCACCTTCCTCCTGTCTGGAGAAATTTTATTGTGGATGATCGCACACTAACAAGGGCTAAATATAATTACTACTCAGGATGGCAGTACTGTTTGGACCATCTTAGAACCCAAAATTGCCTAACTCGTGTAGGACGTTACATAAAAGGTTTGGACTTTCGACCTGAACACAGCTTTAACAATATGTATCAATTCATGACACTGATGACGTGGTGCATTGAAAAGGTAAAAGGGTTTTTATTTAAATTTACGTTCCCACGCTTACAGAATATTAATAAAGAGCAGAGAACGGAATTGTCAAAAAGAACTTGAGGGTGTAGGAGCGAAAATAAAAAGTCTGGTTTACGTCTTCCCATGTAATATGTCCCAGGCAGATGATCCTCAAGGAATAAAGCTATTTGGTACAGGAGGTAGCTGTGTATTATATAACTTAGTCGACCTTGGAATTGAAAACTAAATTATTATTATTATTCAAAAGGAGAGCTATTAGCGGGTTTGAAGCGTTTATTAGCAAAATTGACAAATCTTCAGATACTGAAGCTGACTGATCTTGTTCTAGAAAGATTTGAAGCAAATCATTTACTGGATGAGGTTTTAGAGTCATGCTGCTTAGTATTACGAATTCTCTACCTCATAAATGTAACAACAGTACATTGTCCAATAATGCATGTTGGACTTTTTCTTAATTTGCAGGTAAGGTCGACACCGCTTCATAATTAATTTAAAAAATAAGTACTTTATAAGGTTTTAGTTATTACACCTCAAAATATTGACGATGACGTCTTGGTGCTTCTGGGAGACTCTAAATTAAAACACCTGCATTTACTTCAAAATCGGTACACACCTTCCAGCTTAGAAATAAGTCCTTGCAGCCCTAAAGCATGGAGAAATCTAAAGCTAGCGAACCGTAATTTAAGAGTTCATATAAGAGTAGAGTCTTTGTCTTCCAAAGATACTGAATTCGTTTTTCAAACAGAAGCTCCCGTTAGCAGTATTTTATACAATACTCCTCGGACAAAAGTATTTATTTTTAATTTAACCGTAACATTTCTTTGATTTATAAAATCATTGACTTTACAGATTAAGGCTGATCTTATTCTAAGGATTGTAGATTTCTACAAAAATACACTTGCTATTTATGGCCATGAACTGCTTCCTAGATTTGTCAGCCCGAAACCATTTGCTAATAGAGTTGACAGTCTTCTTCTTCTACTAGTGAGAGAATGCCCTAATATGAGTACACTGGTATACTATAATTCATCAAATTTCATTGACATGATATTGATATATATTCTTTTGTAGGTTATAAGAGAGAAAATATCATCATCAACTGTACTGCTTTTGGCACGTACGGCACCTAATTTAAAATTCTTATATGTTCGTCGGTTTGGCGTTATTTTAAAATGTGACTGGCCACGAAGTCCTGAATGGTCTGACGAATTTTACTACTGGCTACGAAAGTCGTCGCGGTCCTATGAAGCATTAGAAACCGAAATTAGTCAAATTCTTGGATCTAAATGGACCTTACTGACTGATAAAGAATTTAAGAAAATTTGTATCAATGTTAGGAATATATAAAATTAAAAAGAATAAAAAAGTATGCAATTTTCAATTTTGTCATCATAAAACAGTTTTATCACATTAATTGTAATAACTTAAGTAAGTAAAGTAAAAATATTAAACAATTTGCCTTCGCTTATATAAAAATTAAAAACTAAAAAGATATGACTCCAAACAGAGTCCTTCAGTTCTTAATTGTTTAACGATATTATTTTCCAGATAATCTTTCATTTAATTAATAGACCACTATATAAAATGTTAAGGTATCCCCGTCTACATTCCTTTTAGATGCATTTGGTACCTAGTAGATATTTCAACACTGCGAAGAGGAAAGCACTTACAATTATATAACATAATTTTTCTCTTCAAATCAGCTTGTAACATATGATAAAAATGACTTCAGACTTTAACACGAATCCTTTGGGCGTGGCGTCCTACTCGGTGTGGACTCAGCCATACAAATGATGTCAAAAACAACCTCAGCAGGCACCTTGACTTGATATTTTCATCCGACCTGCTTAGACACATCGGGTAGCTATCTTTTACTGCCCTTGTCCTTTTCTTACCCCTCCCTTTCAAATTCACCCTCTCCTATCCAAGTAGAGAACTCATATACTTTTTCAATTTCCGTAAGGGCAACTTTGAGAAATTAAACCACCTGTTTCTAATTCTAAAATTGATCTAACGATACCAAATCGTCAATGTATTTATGTTTTGTTATTCCGACATTTTTTCTTATCTTACCTTGCGTACTTTTTAAAACCTACTCTATATCCCCTCCACGATATAACAAAGAATTGAGGTCCCTTTGCAATAAAAAAATAAACTTTGGTAGGCCTCTTTGCTGTTTGTTGTTGGTTGATTTGGTTGTCTAATCGGCAACAGTGACTGGGAGTGCTTACTTAGTTAATGAACTTCACCAGCCTTTTTAATCGCAAGAAAAAAAAAATAAAAGGAGTGCGTTGAGTTTTGTTTAGTTAGGTTAGATTTTAGCTATTGTTTCATATTTTACATGTTCACCTTGTTAGATTACACTTTTACCAGTGCTAGGCAGAATCCTGCCCTTTTAACTCACAATCACCAAATGACCGATCTATAGCCCGATCGGCAGCTCAACGAATCTGCGCGACCTTTCCCCGACCGATATTTTACTTTATGTCTTTGCAGCGATTGGCTAGAATCGCACGCACATGGATCTATATACTTACCCCGTGCGACCCACAACTTATTTACTTCGCGCGGTCAATAAGTGCGGAGCGTGCAATATGATACTTTATGTGTGCGATTAATTAATCGAAAATTATTGACCATTGAAATGTTAAAATTTGGAAAAAGTGAAATTGAAGCAAAATAGAAGTTATGGAATTAATTGGGCTTGAAATTTAATATTTCAGTAACTTTACGTTTGTTAGATTGTTCGTCGCAGATCAGGAATATTATTTTTAGGAATAGGGAGTGTGAAAGGCAAGGGGAAGTGATCGGCACTACTTGGAGATAATGAGTGAACGGTTGCACTCATTACACTCCTATCCTAATCTGGCTTCGATTCAAGTAAGCTCGATGGTGCTGATGGTTTACTCTCCATTGTCTTGAAGCGATGGGCACATTATTTGGAACAATTCCTCACCACTCTTTTTCAACTGTCAGTTTCACAAGATGAGTGCCCTTATCTTTTCTTAAACCCCACATGTTATATTTTTCTCGGTTTTTGAGTTATAGCAAATTTTAAGGTTTTCGGTTGTACACAAATGAGCTCTGTCAAAGACACATATTTCAGTGTTCTAAATGCTCGAAAGAAAACTTATTATATTTACTTGAATTTATGGAAAAACGTAAGTATTCAATTTTTGCTTGGTCAACCATTGAGGATACGGGTACTCAGGAATTTTCAAATTTATTTTACTAAATTTTGTTTATTACCCTCATTAGATCAACCACTACCAATCCTACTGACTTCGTACCAAAGAGAACGGTGATGAAGTTGAAGCCGACTTCAGTAAGAAACTCTCCGAAACTTTTGAAATTTTTAAATGCCAGAAATATTTTCCTGAGTTATAATATCAAACTTGTATAAACTGGAGGCGGTCTTCCAAAACATTTGATTTTCAGCACAGGAGTTATAAAATTTGTTAGTATCACAAGACAAATTTTAAATACATAATAAGATAAAAATTACACATGAGATGAAACACACCCCATAGACATTCTTCGCGTAACAGCGCATGATGCATGCAGGAAATAGTTTTCGAGCTCTACATCTAAGTCAAAATATTTCGAAAATTAAAAAGGAAAATAACTGAAATCAACGGAAATCCCTCATATTGTTGTATCAATGTCGATGCAGACGACTTGGCCGGTCTTCAGCTGCAGATAAGACAAAACAAACAGTAATTTAATTATTATCGCCATAGGGAGAAAAAATTGTCCTACATGTAAATTAAAATTTTTTCATTCAAACTTTTTTAATGTTTGTTGATTTATTGAGAAGAGTAAACCTTCCGGTTTGTTATGAAATATAATTTCATTCAAATGGCTACCTCGGCTGGCTTGGCAGTAGCCCATCCTGTCAACTCAATTTTGCAAAACATTTTCGATGGCTTGGGGTCTTATTTCACAAATATCTCGATCAATATTGTGCTTAATTGCCTCAAACGTTTCTGCACTGTAAGCATAGCATCGACCTTTAACGACACACTACAAGAAAAGTCCAACGGCGTCAAATCGCAACGCAGGTGCGGTTGGTGCATTATTTTGACCGAAATTTTTTTTTAAATTCGCACTGTCTCGACAACACACACTCACTTTCAAAATAAGTTTTCAATATTTCCCAACGTTGTTCAAGCGTAAATCTATTCACTTCGTTCCGCGGAGATATTATATAATACTGTGTTTATGTCAATTTTTTGAGCGAGAAAGATGTGCCTGTGTCAAAATAAGATGTAATTTATAAAGAAATCAGACGATGTTATTTTTGAAATAACTTTGTGTTTTCCATTTAATCCTAACTGAATGCGAATACGCTCTCCAAATGAAATGCATTAATATATTAATAGATAATACAAATAATAATACAAAACAACACACAACACATGATATGTTATATGCTACAAGAGAGAAAAACTTAAACAGAAGAATAAATTATGTCATTTAATTTTACAGTTTCAAATAAATAAGTAGTGTTATCAAGGAGCTATAGTTGCTTAGTTTTTAAGAAAAACTTTATAGACAAAATTGGGATGTTGATATCATAGATATTATACATTCGGGCCACAGTGGCAGTCACGGTCTTCAAGTCCTTCTAGAACCACAATCGATTGTACACGTCACATTTGTGGCCGAATTCATTCCTTTCGAACACAGCTGTAATTTGCGCTCCTATTGCTTACGGTACTCAGGTACAGGCGCATACAACTCAGAAGGCTCAATTTTGAACAACAGCACTCATCTACGATTGCGACTTTTACGTTTGACTCAATCTGGCCAGCTCCCTCCATCTTCGGGACCATTTAGTCCAGGTGGCTGATAGTTTTCGGAACTACACGGTCTCCTTTCTTTTCATTTTGGCCTCTTCCTGCTAGCGCACCTATCTAGAAAGCGTCATAGACGAAGAATTCTGAGATTTTTCACAAATTTTCAACTTATATCTACTATAATTTTTCATGGCATTTGGGTATTTTAATTTGGCACTAATTTAGAATTGCACCATCTACCGAATGCGACCACTACCGTTTAAATCTGTAAACGAATTAAGGAGCTATGCGGAAACAAACGCAGCTTAAGCCCTTAGTTTTAAGCTCAATATTCAATTTCATTGCATGCGGTTTTAGCAAGTGTTATCGAATTCAAAGGTGTTTCACGACGATTCTTTGGAAGATATTATAGCACTCATCTCAAAATCAAATTCCAGCGCAAGAGGTTAAAGTGTTTTGTTATCAAAATTCTTCTTCCTGTTCTTCGTATGCCACAGAAACAATCAGTTTTTTTGTTTCTCGTGGTTTTTAAAGATAACTTTAAATATTAGCGAGTGCTCTGACATTAATTGTCAGTCAAAATAAAATTCAATTCCCTATAACTCATGCCGAAACTAGATATTTGCTTTAAACACGCTTAAAAACAAATCAGTGCCCACCATGCTTATATCAATAATGATAATATTTATCCTTTTTTTGAAGGAAAAATGCATATGAAGCAAATTATTGTGTATATAGTGGTTTTTAAGATTCTGTAATGGGAAAAGTAACTTAACGGTAAGGTGAACCAAACAATTGTCATTAAGTATATTAATTCATTGAGCCTGTAAGTTTTTCATATCCCACGTATTCGACAGAATTAGTTTCATGCGATTTCTACTCGTTTCGACCCCTTCAGCACTGTTTGCCTGGCATTCGTTTCAAAACATTCGAAGGAGACCCAAAAATACATTTAAATGTTATTAACTAAAAAGTAACTTTCTTTTATCGAGAGGGGTTTCATCATCTTTCGCAAGAGCGGTATAATGCATCAGTTCGTATATATCAACATTTCTTTTCAAAGAAATGACTGGAATTTAAGTTATACAACTAATAAATATTACTAGTACGTATATTTATTTAAAAAGCCTAATCTAAACATAAATAAAACAACTAGCATTTTGCACATAAAATCAAAAAAGTTTCCTGGAAAAGACTTAAACTCAAAAAAGAAGGTCTGTAACAACTACTTCATGAAAATGAATATATTAAAACACTTACAGTCTTTAAATACATGCGCATTGAGCAAATTTTGCTAAAATTTGCCTATTCTATTTGACAAGAGAGTGTTTGGTAAAAATCAAAAAAGGACTTGTGATAGTAAATTAAAAAAAGTTAAAAAAAGCTTTATTATTATTAAGTTGTCCAGTCGCCTCCATTATCAATAATTGACTGGACTCTCCGAGGCATGCTTTTTACTAATATAATAGCTTAATCTGGAGACAAAGACGTCCATATAAGTCGAATTTGACGAAATAATTGCTTGACATTCCAGATCTTCTTTCCTAGGAGCTTAAACTTCATGAGTGCCCTAACATTTTCTATGGAATTTGCATCCGGCGACTGCGATGGCCAGTACACGCAGTACAAAAATAACTCTGATATTTCGGGTCATCAATCTTCTTGCAGTAGCCAATATATATTTTTTCTTGCAAACCACCTTTGGGCAGATATAAAACCTTCTGATATATTTTGACCATTTTAACAACGTTTAAATTGTCTGTAAACATGTGCAAAAACCCAAATCTCTGTTTTGAGAAATAACCCCAAACGTGCACCTTTACTGGGTGTTTGACCGTCCACTGGATTAATCTATTGGCGTGGGTACACCAGGTATGAGTGATGGAAGAACGTGCACAAAAAGAAGCTTCGCCCGAAAAAATTACTTTGTCCTAATCGCTGTCCAAATTTTCCTTCGCCCAAATGAGTCTGTTTTCAATGTGTTTATCGGACAGTAGCGGTTTCTTTATTGTGCTACGAAATTTCACTTCATAAGCCAGTAAACGTCTTCTTATAGTATCACATGACACATTTAGACCCTTTTTACGCAAAACCACTTACCCCCACGTAATGATAGGCGAGAATTCTTCTCGAATACCAGTAAAATCACCGTCGTTTCTTGCCAGAAGCCACGATCCGACAGATCACCGACATTTTTTACTTCAAAATAGCATTTCATCCAATTACTAACAAATGTATTTGACTTCTTCATGTATTTAGCAGCCGCTCCCATGACATTTTGATCCTTTTGGATGCAAACACAAAAACGCGGCTTCATAACGTAATGCGTACGCGCCACTCATGGCGAAATACGTCCTTCTGTGACAAAGATCGAACGACACCTATAAAAAGCATATCAGGGGAAGGGTCTCGCTACCTGCTATTCGAACCTCCCTTCTAACGGTTTCCGAGAAAAAGTTTCGCCGTACACGTTCTTATCAAACAGACTGTAAGTGAAATAAAAATCGTCCAACATGCAATTATTTTAACGAATATATTTTAATGAAGTCTTTATGAGTTGTAAATAAGTAGTACATACCTCATGTGTGTTATATACCAAAACTCTTGCGGGATATTTCTTATGCTTTGTCAGGCTTAATATACTCAAAATATTTTTTCACAATCACAAAATTTTTTAATTTTTAAGAATATTTTTTGAGATCTGACTCCGTCCATTGGTCTACACGTAAGTACGTGCGTATGAGAACACACTACAGCTAGCAATTCTTGACCGAATTTAGTGATTCTTCTTTTTATCGATTGGTTAACTATTCTAATAAAAGTTTTTTGATATACACAATTATTCGTTAAATAGTTTAAATTCTATGAGTCATTTTGAACAAAAACTCCTTTTTTTCGTGCTCGGCGACCCTTTAACTATTTTGTGCGGGTCTTCTTATCCCTTCTCTTTGTTTTATACCAACGCATGCTCCGACCTTCACGGTGCTGACTCGGATTCGCACCCGGGTCCCAGAACCCTTCTTTTAAAAAAATTTTTGTAAATAATATTAATAAGAGAAAAATAAGCGCGGTGTGTGCACTTTTGGTTTTATCAACGATTTGAATTGATTTTATATCTTATTTTATATTATATTATCTTACATACCCATTTTTGGAAAAAAATGTTTATCGGGTTTTGCAGGCGCAGCAATGATACATACATTTGAACACTTCTAAATAAACTATTAAATGATTAAAGTTAATTAATTATTAATATTAATTATTTTCCGCACTCCTTCATAATTAAAGATTTAATTGGCCATAATAAAAACTTTCCTCTCACGAACCTACTTCCGCATAATATTTATAGATCTGACCTTATTATGTATTGATCGCTGGGCTTGTCAGAAAGTAGCTTTGATGAATTTGTTTCTCCGCACCTTATCCTGTTCCTGTTGCACACCTTTTTTAATAACACATCAAAAATATAGCCAAAGTGAAGCAATATGAAATGATAATTTCATATATGAAACGATAATATGTACAAGAAGTATGAAATCGTTTTAAAAGTGAAACTTCTTTTGTCGCGGTAGAGCAACTTGCCGTGTTGAGAAATGGAAGCGTCATGAAAAGTGAAACGAATTGTGGGGTATTGCTAGAGAAGGCGGGCAGAGGAGAAGAGAAATATCGAATGTACAGCAATTGTATAATAATGAAAAATCAGACATCAATCATAAGCCGATTGAATGATTCATGATAATAAATACGTCATTTCTTCCTTTAAAGTATAAGCTAGCTAGAATCAAAAATTCATCGCAACAACAAAACCTAATAAGCTTTAATTTATCAAATCGGCATATTCAAATTACCATCGAGACAACATGTTGCAATATCGTACCCGCGATCACCTGCGGTAATCTTAAACCCCAAACGACCTAATCGACCTGGAACCTCTTCCCACGGAGGGTCACGGGCTCATGGCACGTTTTGCTCACCATCGATGGACACACCGATGCGACAATTACCCTTAAGAATAAACTTGTAATCACTTTTTAACAGTAAAAGAAAGAGAATAAATTATGAATAATTTAATTTCTTTGAACTTCTGTATTTTTTTTTTTTCCAAAAACCCACAAGTGTTTTCTCAATTGTATATATTAATTTTACGCCCTTTTCTCATATTATGCTGTCATTGGATAGAGAAATCTTCAACGTGGTCTTACCTATTTATATAAGGCAAGGAGAGTGGTTACTACAAATGCCATTTACTTAAGAGACCATACCTTGTTACCGCCGTTTATATCGAAGATCAATTTTTCCTGCATTCTACTTATCGTTTCCGCTCTTGTGCCATTAAAATCAAAACAATTCTATATATTAGGCCACAACATATATAAAATACTATATTTATTGACTAATTAAGTAATTAAGACATTGGTAGAAAATAATCAATCAATTAAAATAAAACTACTTCGATTGAAGGCATATTGGCATATGGCACACAACATTACACATTCTCCCAGAAACATAAATTCGAATTAAGATATATGTTTTGTAAATGCAATTACGTGGCGCGTTATGCTGCATTTGGTTAAATATGGCTCATTCCAAGTATCTTTTCCACCCAACCATAACGGAACGTCTTTGACATTTTTTGTCTGGCTGTCTGCAAAAGGATGATAAAGTTTATTTAAGTATTATGAGTGGCTCTGAAATAATGTTTTATAAATTCTTTCATTTGTTGCTAATATACCAAATTTCATCAAAATCCGTTATGGTCTGGTCGAAGGTAGTCGACGATTTGTCATGGAATGACGCGTATCTTATGATGTATGTTGTAGTTGTCCGACCCATCCAATTAACTTTCCGGTTATGAAAAAATGTTCAAGCGATTTTAGAACATTAGTACAAATGAGCTCTATAATGCAAAGCAATGTTGCCACTACCTACAGATAGAATGAAAGATAGCAGCCTATTTTATTCGATTACAAGGGAGTAAAACCTTTCATATCAGTGTTACTTAATGGTTTAATTTCAGGAGTAAAGTGATAATCTATAAATTTAAACTTCTGAAAAATACTTTAAACGAACTTTTTAAATTTTATTTTAGATATGACAAGATATTTCCTGTTATAATTAACACATCATCCACGGGATACACATCTATCAGATGGAGTGAGCATTAATTGCTTTATATCATCCAGAAGGTGCCCTATTAAGGAGTATTTAAGAATAAGTGCCGGATTAAGTAAGAAAACATACTCACATCATTAAATATTATATTAAAATCTATAAAAGTTAACATTAAGCCGACGCGGGTCTTGGTTGGCTGTTAATAACAATGGAAAACAACAACTACTGTATATACACAAATAGTGTTGATTCAGGACTTAGAATGATCATTAGTCTGAGATTATAGCACCAAACTGATTCGCTTCACGTTAATATTATTTTAGGTCTGTTAGGTAATTAAACGAGCTTGTTTCATAAAATCTTTGCGAAATGTTATTGTTATATCATCCTACGCTTATTCAAAGTATCTTTTCGCAGGTCACCAGATCTCTTCTCTAAACCTGTGTGACTACTAGTTATGCCTGACTTCGACGCACTAGTCATCGATGAATTTCGCACTGAAGAAAGGTCATCCTTGGAAGAGAGATTTTTCCTTGTTCGTGATACCGTGTCTGCTTTTCTCGCTTTACTAGTGTTGTTGGCAGACGACTTTCTAGCCATTGTAGTCATTTTATTATGCTAAAAGATTAAAATCAAAGTAATTTTAGAAATAATGACAATCCTATTAACTATACTTTATCGGGAGTTTCCTGAGAATAATTTATTTCGTATCCCTCGTGCAAATGCTTTGGTTTCCAAGGAGCCAGCATTGAAACTGACCGGGAAACCGTCCTGGTCATTGGCTGGTTCTTATTTTTTGACCTCAGTTCTTCTTTTGAAACAGCCCGCCGACGGGAATTCAATTGATATGGTTGCGGTATGGCACCTATAGTTGTAGCATGAAGGTAGACAACACTCCGTTGACTAGGCAAACTAGATTCACCTTCTGTCCCGGAGCTGTCATGTAATCGATCTCTTTCTCTGGAAAGACTGTTGTACCCTTAAAAACCACATATCCCTGTTAGTTCTATATGTTTACCTGGCATAATTATGGCTCCTTTCTGAACTTCGTGCTGGTTTTGGAGGACCTAGTGGAGGCTTCCTGAACTCAATCCTCGTTGTGTCAGAAGACTCCCTTTGAGGAGTTCGTGAGTCCCGATCGTTACTTGAACGAATTACATGCTCTTCGTAGTGATACTTCGCATGACTTTTTTCTTCCATATCTCTAGGCAGAGTTTTCGGGCTACTGGAATGTCTTTTCTCTTTCCGGTCCTCTGCATCTGAAGCACTTTCGGATATATCGGCTAATTCTCGAGAACGTGAGTGGTGTCGACGTCTTGGCCGGTCTAATTCGTCAAGCCCATCTTCTAAATTTTGCAGTGAATTACTCCTTGGGGCTGCGCGGTTTGCGCTCTGCTTAGGAATCCGATCCAGGTTGCATGCACTCCGGGAATACTTTTGATTTCTATTCAAAGTGGAATGACGATTACTATTTGAAAGTTGAAATAAATATTTACAAAAATTCAAAAATTTATCCATAATACCGTGAATTAGCAATTTTGGAAAAACTAGGATTTGATTCCTGATCTGTGTCACCAAAGAACCTTAAGCTCTTTTCTGGTACAGGTGCCGCAATTGTAGTACGGTACGACTTCTTCGACCGAAGAGTTGAAGTCTCATCCTCTGTAACGGCAGGTGTCCTATAAGGTGACCGTAGCTATTAAACAAAAAATGAAACAATCAAGTTAATATATATAAAAAACAAAAAAACAAAATAATTTGCACCTCTTCGCTATATTTTTTTTTCGTTTTTCTATCCAACGATTTAAACCAACTAGATTTTTCTGCACTATTTTCTTCTTTACTTCTGAGGAAAACTGGAGATGGTTTTATTTTTTCAGATGAAGTTCTCTTTAAAAGTGGACTAGCTTTCGGGGTCGACAGTCTTCTCCTTGTAGATATATCTGGGACCTGCATTGAAAAATCAGTGCCATAAAGCCATACAATTACTACTTTTTATCCTATTTAAAAAGATCACCCCTTCTATTAATCTTTCGTTTCAATGCTTACATTCCGTTTTTTTTTTGTTAATTACATAACACAACATTTTAGAAAACCTATGTTTAAAAAGTGCTTCTAATAACTAATAAGCAATTTTGTTTTTATTTTTCATATTATTTTATTTTTTATCATATTAGGTAAAATATTTATTTATTTACTAAAGTACTGCGTAGAAATGTACTCTTCTACATTTTAGATTTTTGTACACTGCAAAATTTCCTATACTCGGAGAAGACTATTGCATGTTAAACAAAGGTAACTTTATATATTTCAAGCAATGCCAATATTTCAAACTTTCGCGAACTTTGTTCAAGTCGTGAAACTTGACAATCCTTTTATGAATCGTTAATTTCATCACCATCAAATGAACCAGTTTCCAAATAAATTCAGGATTACATATTTGAGAAATTCCAATAGGTCACAAAATAACAGGACAATCTTTGAACACAGCAATTATAGTTTCACAAATTCTATTTTTTGATGATCATAATCATCAAAGATTCACGTTTAATGTGTTTGTTGAGCAACGATTTGAGTGACATTGTATTTACTTTTTATCTGTTTTTCTAAGACTTCAGTAATTACACAAGGACAGCGGTTTAGTATAATATACAAAGAATCGTATCTCAAAAAAAGCTGTAAGACCCTGTAGTTAGTTTAAATTATGTTTATTTCTAAAAGATTACATTAATAATGTATTTCGTAGCGACAATAGTGTGAAGTCCAACCATCATTGTTGTTATCTATAACTGCCTGACATCTTTTGGTACAACTTTGGTATAGTTTTTAGCATAATTTATACTTAGACCTCTCCAAATATGTTTTAAAACCCGAATGAGTTGCCTTGTTTTGGATATTTTTTTCCCTCTTAATTTAGTCTTCATGAGTGACCACACATTTTCGATAAGATTTCCATCCGGGCTTTGTGAAGGCCACTCCAACATTGTTAACAAATTTTTTCAGCCTTATTTCAATGTATTTTTTCATCAGTAACGGTTTAGGATTTATGCTCCTATTTTTGATGTCGAATATTTTAAATCTTCGTCTAAGAAATTTTTCTTTACCCTATGTATCAAACTTAATATTGGGTGAACAGCTAACATATCAGTTTATCGACTTTTTTCGAGGTACCTCTGATACAGCCTCTACTTGGTTCATCATCATCATCATCATTGCCTTCATACCTCTTGATCCACTTCTTCACAAAAGAAATACTTATTTTTGCATACTCTACTGCCTGTTTCATATTCATTTTGGGACCTTTAGGATGTGTAACTAAGAAAACAATTTCGAAGTTCTTCTTATAAATGTATTGCTTCTACAAAAGATCAAGCTGTATTGACAAAATTAGTGCAACACAAAATCGGGAACACTAGGTTGAAAAGAATTTACAATCGCACTTACCATAAATCTCCGCCCGGGTAGGACACACATTTCTTTGGAACACACTGTACATATATTGGTGTTTTCCGTGCTTTACAATATTATTAAATTAGATTTAAAGATTTATTTTTAAGGCATATTTCAAATTTTTTCTTGAAAGCAAATAAATTCCAAATTATATTATTTTCTACTATATTCTATTCAGTATACAATATGCTAGTCAATTCTGTCAGATAACAGATGATATTTATTTTAAAAACAATTTTTGAACCCTTTCTCCCAAAATTTACTAAAATTGGATTATTGAAAAATAAATATATCTCTACTTGAGACGCCATTCTTTAATAACGCCATAAAAAAATGAACCTTACATCCTACAATCACTTTATATTTTCGACTAGTTAAACATAATCACTGTTAGCGCCATTATTGAAAAATTTATGGCATGGGAATTTAGGAATTGCCTAGGAAGGATGGTTATTCATTTTGTGCCCCCAATCATCCACTTCAAGGATCCTCGATTTTGGTAATTTAAATTTACACAGCAACACCTTAGAACACCTAATTGGCTCATCAATTACGTTAGCATTAGAATAAGAGGAAAAAGCATTGTTTTATTAGGGCGTAACTTTTACTTTACTAACTTCATATATACGTATAAACCTGCATATAAATATACTATTTTAATGGCTTTAAATGAGTTTCTTTGATGACACCTTTAGTAATTTAGTTTGAAATGTTTTGATCGTAGGTATATTTATAAGAAATATGTTTGCAATTGGCGAAAAGTCTGCAATCATTAGGTACGTATAGTTAGTTTATGTGTTATTTGTTGTCAGTATGTCTAACTATGGAACTTGCAGATGGAAAAATCATTTAATTACAGCAAATTTCTTGGAGACTTACAAAACAATCTAGAGCATCTGATTTCTGAACTCGACCTCTATTTTTATTTCTATTTGTTGTAAATAACGTTAGTTTAAAACATAAGACGTATTGGAAGGATTTTAAGGAAGAACAGACTCATCAGCTGCAAATGCAGATTTTGATCTTTTAAAAAGGAAAATATTCACATAAGTAAGTTTCGCGTAAGAAAGTGTTCAACATTAAATAATTTATCGAGAATTATTTATGATAAACGATAGACGTTTACTTGAACTTAGATATAAATAACATGCAAATAAAATTAAGGCTTGTATAGGGACAATCAAATTGAATTTTTATGTTGCATGATGTCTGGGTACATTTACAAAACAGTCTATTTAAACCAAATCTTTTAAATCATCGTACCATTAAGAGTAATGTAGTTGAAAAATGGATATTACTGGCATGTATCAGATGTACTAATTGTTTAAAATAATAACAGCTCTCAGAGGACTACATCGTAAATAGGAACTGCTTTGCGTGAAACTCATTATTGCATTCGAAAATTATTCAATATCGCCGACAAGAACTGCATGTCAGCTTGCACGTAAATGCTCGTCCATTTGCAAACGTAGCACGTCCATAGCTTCCAAAGAAAGAATTGTCTAGTTCGATAAACTCCTTTAGTAGAAATTAGTGGATTCAGTACCTCTCCCGTATAAATCAGAGACAATCAAAATCTGAGTTCGCTTTTCATTAACCACAAAAAAACGGGCTATTGTTATTATTCATCGTTAATCAGCATAACAGTGAATGGATTAATCGCCTAAAAAAAGATGATACACATTGATGATGCAGACCAGGCGCTATCAAGATTTAAAAACATACACATTTGAATTATTACCTTAGTAGAAAGATTTTGTGGGAAATAAAATAAAATATTGTAATGGCTACCTGCTCAGCACATAGAATTCGAAGGTTAAATTTAGATAATTAAGAATAAAGTAACTAGCGTAATAAAGCCCCGATAACAAGCACTAATCTCTACATTTTGTAGAAAAGACACTGTTTGTATGTACAACACTTAAGTAAGCCAAAATACATGCTTAATTTCAATTCTATTTGGAAAATACGCCTTTTGTTATAACTTCTTTCAGTAATGAAAATCTACGAATTTTTATCGGGCATCCAATCAATATTTATTTTCTCAACTTTATACTTCAAAAGAAAGGCCACAATACTGAAAAAAATTTAAAAATAAATTAAAGATAAACGTTAATTAGGACACTACAACCAATTGATCTCTAAATATTAAATTACGACTTTACGCAACGATCGAAATACACTCCCATTTTCCACAGGACCTTGGCTATTTAAAACAAAGTGTTTGTATAAACCAAATGAGACTCTAAATCGACTTTTAGATAAAATATAAGGAAGACCGACTTAAAAGATATATTTTACTTACATAAATCGAAAAATAGCTTATTAAGATTTGTAGCGCAAAAAATGAAAAAAGAATCCTTACCACTTAAATATCGTGTTTGCAATTTTATTAGAAAGAATAAAGTTCTACAATACTTTCCATTTAACACTAAAATGACGCTACGGTAAATAAAACATAAGTTCTATAAATTTTACCATCATTTCGGGAAATTAAAAGGACGTAAGTTTTTACTTTTTTGATGAAATTACGAACTTATATTACACGATGTTACCCAATAATTGTTTTTATATTATTTACGTCAAATGTATGTTACCTAAAGATATATATGCAAATATTCTTGAATAAAATATCCGTGATAGTACTGAAAATGTACATCAATTAAAATATATAAGGGGTTAGGTAAATAAGTAGAAAACAGTATGCTAATCGATTCCTTCGCGTGTTCTGGTCAACCTTACACCGCGTAAAGTGAACCCTTTCTTCTCAAAAATGGCTTTGGAAATGTTTCATGATGCAAGGGTAATGTGTGTATTCAATGCCTATAAGTTCAAGAACATCGCTGTACCTCAGTTTAGCACGTTATGCAACATATGAGATGTCGCGAATTAGGTGACATGTACCGTATGTTATTATATAATTAGGTGTTATGTCATACTTTTTGTATAGTCTGTTTCACATAATACATCAGACGTATATTACGTATCGGATATCGTTTCTAGATGAAACATGTCTCAAATTTCTCTTCGGATATCAGTGGAAGCCTCATCTTAATCCTCTCAGTAATTTTTACACAATGACCAAACATACAGATGGTCACAAATCTCAAAATTGTAAATGTAGTTGCTGCAGCTTATTTAAAAACTGCTGAACTAATTTTTTACGATAAAATTTTTTTTCTTACAGACTTAAAGCCTTCACAAATTTGTTATATTAATAGTATAGCTAAGGAATTTTAACCTGTAAAACTTAAATTCCTTCATTAAACATGAGGAAAACCTTTTGAGAACGTTTTTGATAAAAAAGCGCAAAGGTGATATTAAGACAGCTGTGTCAGTTCACGCACAACTGTAGCAAAACACATGAATATGAATTAAATATTTGTTTGTGGACTGCTAACATTCTTAACCCGTAACTCAAAATAGATCCCAGATGGCATTAAAGAAGACTTCAATTGTGACGGTAATTACTCTTAAAACGGATTTTAAATTAAAAAACTTTAAAAGAAACTGACTCTCTCTCTCTCGCTCTCTTATCAAGATCTTATATTTTAAACAAAGATTACTAAAACAGACATTCAACATCTTTAATTACCCAGTGACCATGTTTTCGTCAAATTTCATCCTGATATAAAAAGTACTTAATAACTTTTCAGAAATAACAAACACAAAACGAGGAAAAAATTAGTATTTTAAAAATAAACAAGAAAAAGTGAAAGTTACACTTAGAAACAAAAAGTTCTGCAATAAGTACGTCTCAAACCCAAGTGGGGGATCATGTGCGCAAATTTAAACAAATCCTCTAATAGCGTTAGAATGCCTATGGCCAGTATGAGCACTATTGGCAGAATTTTCGAAGGCCTTAGCGGAACAAAGACATTTTCCACCCTCCCCCTGCAATACGTACACAAAAATATCCAAATCCTAGAGTAGAACACGATTTGTATAAAATTGCATTTAATTTAAGCAGCCTATTAAAAATTATCGTAGATTAGCGTCCGCCCACAATTCATCCGCGTTGAATTGGTATTATTTACTTTTTTTTCTCTGAATTAGTATATTAATAAATATTACTTCGTAAAATATACGAAACACTAAAATCAACACGATACATTACATTCCAACAAGCAGACATCTTTAAAATCAGGTAAAAATTTCACCAAGTTCTCTCTCTTGCCCAATGGGAAAGCCGGGTAGTGATGACTTCAGTGATAAGAAAAAGGTAAATACTAAGAGATGACAAAGCAAGCAACTGGAATGTAAAAAAGGAGGTATACTGCACAGAACTTGTTTCGACACGCAAGAACTTAGGGAAATACGACATCATCCCTTCGTACATGAGAACATCCCTTGGTTTTTACCTGTGAAATCTCAGTAAAAAATTTATTTTTACCAATTCAAATCGATTTCTCTTCCTCCGGTAAAATTGTTTTTAATAATGTTCTTTTATGTCATTACGACATTGTGTTATTTGAACAAAAATTTAGCACAATATTAAAAATTTTTATAACTAAGTGACGAATTTATGTAAAATTAATGCTTTTTTAGGTTTGCAAGTTACGGAGTTTGTAAAAATCGTAATACATAATTATAGTAAACGTAATATTTTTGCAAGTGCAAGTCAAATAATCATTTTTGTCACTTCATTATTAGTTACTTTCGAATTCATTCATTCATCCATCTTCGGTGTCCCGGTCATGCATTCATTCATTAATTATATTCATGTATTATATAATCAATTCCCAGTAATGAAGAAAGTATCCTTTATACCTTGCTCCCTATGACATGGCAATGTAAAAGCAATCGATGTTGTCTCGCAGAAAGTAGCCGTCATACCTTACAAATAAATTATACAGAATTGATTCCGTAAGTAGTAAAGAAAAAGTATTTTATTAGTATTTATATGTTATTGAAAAAACAAGCCAACTTGTAACAAAGAAACAGATAGAGAAACAAAAACTCTATAAATGGTGGGCTTCGCCTCTACATCGTATAACTCATTAGTACTCTTATTATCAAAGCAAAAAACGAATGTGCATACAGACATTACATTTGTATTATATTAGTTTAAGATTAAGAAAATGATGCTTTGATTTATTTTTTAACTTTAGATATTTTGTGACAGACAATAATCATGTTTTTGTTATGAATGAATGTTGTAAGCTTTCCTAGCATTGCCGAATTTCCCAGGAAATTCCTTAGAAACGTTTTGTGCAAACAAAAGTCACAAATTTTCTTATTTCTAGAGCAAATGTTTAAAATTATCAATAAAAACGCAACGTGCTACACTTCCTCATTTCAAATATTTAAGCAAAAGTTTAGTTCATATTTACGTATTTGGACGAATGTGTACATTGAGCAAGCTCTGCCTTGATTTCCCCTCTGAAGCTCTGAGCTTTTTTCTGAACAGAAACGCTCTAAACAACTTTTTGCCATTTTTGATAAAGGAATTGCTAAATATTCAGCTTGAAAAATTTTATTATAAACCCAAGTTCTTTGCTTAAACTCCGATAATTTACTCTTTATTACATTTTTAGTAGATCAATAAATATTATTGCATTGTTTTGTTAGCATAAAGTCGTAGATTAACATATATCCATAACATACAACTAAACTGATTAAGGTAATATTAAACAAAAGGAAGAAGCAAACTAATTAGTATAAAATTCGCTTTTTAAACAATATTATTATCATATATTTATAAGTAAAAGCTTAATGAAAACGAAAGAGAAAATTTCGAAATGACTCCATTTCGCATAATAAATGATCTCTCCTACAACGCTCTTCAATCTTCTTAACACTCATTATAAGTGTTGTTCTTTTTTCTCCATACTCTGAAATGAAGGTAATCATAAATGCCATTGATCCACAATAAATGCATCAAAAAGTTTTCCTGCAATATATTTCACCCTTCGCTTCGCAAAAAACTTTTGCCCCGAATTCTATCAATCGCCTCTAGAAACTAACACATGGCTTCTCGGTTTATTAAAAATCAAATCAGATCAGTAGTTCGTATTATACAAATACATAAAATATCTGATGACTTCATCACACCTCCTCAATTCTGTCTGTGCAAAAAAAGCAAGGCAAATATCAGCACCATTTTAGAGCGACAAGGTTTTCTTGTTCACCCAGTTATTTCTGAATAAAGAAATCTCGCCTCGTTTATTCTTTTTTAATCTGGTTCGTGTTGCCTTTTCTTCATTATTTCTGCTCGGACATCAGCGACAATCGAATTTATTTATTCTGACTGCCATATTTGGAACATTGACCTGAGACCATGTGAAATTACCATAATCTCAGAAGATTCGGTGGAACCAATCCTGTGATGGCACCTTCTACTAACACGTCGCCGAATAAACCACATTTCTTCAAATGTGTCACGAATTTCAATGAATGATTTTACCATAAGATTAAATCCATTGTTTTTACATTCGTGTAAATTTCAAAATTTAGCGCCAGAACAGTAAATTACCTATAAGCCTAATCGATTAAAAAAGGCATCACTTTCGCACAATTAAATCACAATATCAAGATAATGCAAAACAATAATTGAAATTACGATTGTGCGTAGTATACAAAATAGATCGTAATTTGAAAATCAAAATGAACTTAATTGTTCTCTTCTAACTTAGTTCATTCTGGATATACAAAAACGACAGGGGATTTTTTTTTTTTCAATAAGACATGATAAAATAAGAAAAAGTTCACATATTTACAGAAGCGTGCGCTGCTTTAAAAGGCATGCAGGAGCGCCACTTCGCAATGAAGAAGGGAAGCGCTTTAACAGGCCTGCAGGAGCAATACTTCCCAGTGGGAAAGAGAAGCGCTTTAACAGAACTGTAGGTACGCTACTTTGGAAGAACGGTAAGCTTTCTCTTTGTAGGACACTTCACTTCATTTTTATTCAGGCATATCCGCAGAGATATGTGCTTTCATCGTGCTCCCACGGAAGCTCGTCTGAAGCTCTAAAAAGGAATGCAATTGGGAGCATGTGAATCGTAGCTTTAGTATATACATCGGACCGTTCTTTCAGGAGTTCAAGTTTTGAAGCCATCTGTTCCATTCAGCTTTAAATTAGAATTGGAAAGAAAAAAATTACGAATTCGAAATGCACACGAAATGATGTCATCCAAGCCTAACAAAACACACAAAAACAAACAAATATAATCCTGTAAAGCCTAGAGAAGTGCTTCCGCACAAATCGCTTTAGGGTACGATACGAAAGCGCTTTCAAAGATATTCATTTTGGAATACGATGGGGAAGCGCTTCGCTGCGGTAGCACTGGTTCTACTGAGCAGTTAATAATTAGCAATTATATGGCAGGAAAATAGTAGTTAACTAAGTGCGTAAACGTCCTCATTTAAATGTTATACTTGAAGAATTGTAAGTGTTGCTGTCAAATTTGGAAATGGCAAGCTAATGGTGTTCAGTAATCATATTATTATAATCAGACGACAATATTAATATTTTTCGCATTTTTTAATTTATGTCTTTTAAGCGTATCAACAAAGTAGTGAATCAAACAAAGTAAAATATACCTTGCAATTAATTTAGAGTTAAAACTTTTGTTCGTTTATCTAATCAATATTAAGTTTTTGTGTCTCCCTATAAAACTCAAGACATAAGTAGCATTAATTTAAATTTTATTTATGAAAAAAATGTTCAAATGCAAACTAGACAAAACTAATCTAACAGAGCCTAAAAGAAAAAACTAAAAAATGTGCCTTATGTGTTTAACTTATATTTGTACAAATTGAGCATTGAGTATATTAAAGTCACCTGGCATAAAAATATATAGAATTATGAACAAATACAAGATATAATTCTTAAATACCATAAAACGGAAACCTCAGATGTCAACAGTAATAATGTTATTTTAACCATTAACTCAACGTAGAGAGTTTTAAATGAAGAGGTGGCTTTTACATGCAATGACACTAATTGAATATATAATATTTGTCTTTAATTAAAGCAATAAGACCGAAGACGCAAGAAGTAGAAGGCTGAAGAAATGATAACACATTTTGATAGAACAGAGAAAGCGTCAGACTGGAACTTACCCTATGAAAAGTGGCAGTTGTCTTGAATTTAGGGGTTCTTGAAATAAATGTTAATATGCCTAAAGGCTTAAATAAAAGATCTAAAAGTTTCATCGCTAAGCATTTGTCGTAAGAAAGAAGTAACTAGTTTTAATTTGTTTTTTCTAATCTATGGCACGATATAAGAGGGAAATAGTTGATGTCAACTGGTTCAGTGGCTTCAGAAACAAGCGAATAAGCATTATAAGTAAATTATAAGGAGTTCTATAACAAGATTTGATGCCATAGCATTTACCGGTGAAAGAGGGGTACAAATAAAATTAAGTGAAATTTTTTGAAAAATTCCATATGTTTTGTCT
Source organism: Proctacanthus coquilletti (assembly GCA_001932985.1). Lineage (NCBI taxonomy): Eukaryota > Metazoa > Arthropoda > Insecta > Diptera > Asilidae > Proctacanthus > Proctacanthus coquilletti. The sequence goes on from MNCL01000297.1 coordinate 62,974, forward strand.
AATATAATATTAGAATTATTCTTTATGGTTTAATCACACCAAACAAATTACTTAGCTTCCTATTAATAGCATCAATGTAATGAGATAAAATTTAAAACTTGGGGTTTGAAAGTGAAAGAAGGAAATTATTAAGAAATTGAATATCTCCAATTTAAAACCTTTGATAATGTTGAATACGTGAAAGGTTTAAATAACAACAGAATCACTAGATATCATGTGGTAGTGAGGAAGAGGAACAAAAAAAAAAAAACTTTTTTATATTACATTTAAGGCACCTCAAATAGAAAATCTTATCGCAAATTCCAAATTGAAGAGAAAAAATGTATTTATTAGTGTACATGGAGAACAAAAATAAATTCAAGCAGTTTATTTTTAGGGTATTTTAAAGAGTAAGAGCCTTTAATATTGAACTAGGTAAAAATGTCAAAACGACTAGATAAAACAAGAATAATAAATTAAATTAAAACACATTAAACTCCACGAGTAGGATAAGAAAATGTGAATTAGTGGTTGAATTGGCCAAATTGGTTGTTAGTGTATTCATTGTAGTTTTGCCTTTATATTTGAGTAAAAATAAAAACTCTATTCTATACAACTATCTAAATAAACGGACTTATCTTATCTGAGAAATTGAAATCAATTTCTCCAAATGTTCTATTTTGGCTATCTATAATCTAATTTTTATTATTCAGTAAATTAAATGGTAATTGTGGGATAATACATCTGCTTAGTTCATATGTATTATTTGATTATATATTGAACTCTTGGAACAAAACTTTATAACTTAAAATAGTTTATGTTTAAGTTCAGTTTTGCTTTTGTGTTATGGAATTTTTTAGATTTTTAGTATACACATTTTAAACTGCTGGAAAATATAATTCCATTACAAAGGTCTAGTGGATGTTACGACTCATGTCTAAAGTAAAATAAACAACAAGATCCGGATCAAAATACTGGGACTGTATAAAAGACTGGCATTTAAAAAATATACCGTTAATTTCACTTTATTAAAAGAAAGTCATTTCTACTAAACTAGTAATAGTTTTACCTATTCGTTCAAGCTCGTCAGTAAATCAATTGAATCAAGTCGTGGTAACATTTTCTTATTTAACTGATTAAAATACGAGTTTTTTTCAACCAAGAGAATTGAATCTATTGAGTAAAAACATATACAATATCAAAAATATAAAAATCTCGATATTTACAGAACTTTAGTTCAGTAAATACCAAAACTGGCCAAAAGGAACGGTATTGCCCCAGTTTTAGACCCTAAATATATTTAAAATGTGTAACGAAAATCCGTTTTATAATTATTTAATATCTCTGTAAAAATTTATGTAAAAGCCTATCTAAATTAAACTATTGAAATAAAAAGCAAGTCACTTACATTTGGTTCACGAAGATTAGCAGCAACACCTTTATACTCATGATATCTAGAGCGCATTTCTTCCTCTTTCACCATATAGCGATCTTTACCGGGTTCATGTTTGCCATTAAGTCGCTTGTTTCCTTTTTGTCTTCCACTGCTAAAAAGCTTTTTAACTCTTTCGAAGCCACCCACCTTCTTCTCTCGTATTAAGGTTCCTGTAACTGCAGTTTCTTTACTCGGACTCGGAGATCGACGGACAAGTGTATTTTCTTTCTTTCGAATTGTGCCCTTGGGGTACTTATCCAATCTGGGATCAAAATGCGAGCCATCGTCTATACTACGCTCTCTGTAAACAAAATCGTATTTCTTTCGCTGTGGGTGCTGTTCTTCGGTGTGGCGTTTCTCCTGTTTAATAAACTGCTCACAGGATTTAATATCGTCATGAATCGTACGTTTTCTCCACCTGGAATGTTATATTTTTTATAAATAATATCTTCACCACGTAATAAAAATCCAACATTTTAACATAAACATAGAAAAATCACAATTAGCTTTAACATTGAAAATTCACGTACTTAGTAGTTAGGTCCCCATTAAAGGGCTCCTTGCGGAAATCATTCTCAATACCGGAGTCTCCTTTGTCAAAACTTCTTTGCTGCTTTTTATCGCGCGTAAGGCTCTTGTGCCAGTACTCCTCCTGTTTACGCATTGTGAAATCACTCCTTTTTAAAGCATCAGGTGATGACCTATTAGTCTCGCTAAATTGAGAATCCAAACTTTTCGGTTCATAGTCTTGCCGATATTTATCCTCAATTTGACCATTGCGGTATTCATCATTATCCTTTGATTCTTTGGGAGATTCAAGTCGTTCCCTTCGCCGCAACTCACGAGTATGAGGTTTTCCGTGTTCATCTATATGAGTCTCACGCTCGTAAATCTCCTTCACACCTCCACTACCATCATCATACACTTTTGTATGGCTATATCGTGATGTTTTGATATCTTTACTCGGCGAAACCATGTCCAAATGAGTACGTTCGGGGGAATATCGATCAATGATTTCTCTTGAATTTAATTTATGAAATCTCATGTCACTCTCAGTGTATTTCTCCCCAAATTCTTTCTTAAATTCTTTGCTACGTTCTGGAGAATATCTATATTTAATATCTTGTGCCTTGCACAAGATGTCGGATGATCCGAAACGCCGAGATTTTATCTTTGATTCTAATGCTTCTCGACGACAGCTTAGATTACTGATTTCGCTGAACGGTTCTTTCTTTCTGAAATCTACACCGTCCGCCTTGTCACGGTGATTTTTGTTTACTTCTATAGGTGAAACACTTCTTATAACTGGAATAATTGGCGGTTCACAAGAAGGAGACTTATTCCTCTCATACTCTACAGACAAAAAGTTCTTCTTTGTAGATTGTTGTATTGGCAAATCATCTTCGAAATATTTTCGAGGTTCGAATCCCAATCCCTCATCTTCATCACTTAAGTTTCGCGGACTGTGCTTCCAATGATGCGGTGAATTTGATGACCTCATTCTAGTAAACGTTGGTGAAGAATTGGTGCAGTACTGTGATCCGAAATTCTCACTTATATATACTTCGGTTTTATTTTGACTAGCAAACTTATTCCTCCCTATATCACTCCTGTGCTCAAAACCATTGGTTTGATATTTATAAGATGAATCCATGTCTCTCAAGTCTCGACTATGATGAATATCTTCGTTTAACCGTCCTTCACTATCACACACTACTTGAGCGTATATTATTTGTTCGTTAGGTCTCGTATAAGAAAATGCAGGGCCTGATATCGTAGGGGGTGGAGAAAATCGCTCCATAGAAAGTCGTTTTACCATTCCATCCACGGTCAATCCTTTAGTAAGTGGTGGCTTCTCTGCTGGCAATTGAGAACTATGCATGTCCTCTAGGGACTTGGAATAAGAAGCCAATGATACCACTACGTCTTTGATTGCGTCTGAAACAGGCTTCGAAGGTATTAAGTCCAAATCTCCGTCGCTTGTGAATCCTATGTTGCCTGCAAGATGTTTTTCTCTAATTTGTGTCCCAATAGATTCTTTTAAAGACTGATGCGCATTTTTCTGTCTTTCTTTATTAGAATTATTTTCTATATGGTCAGCAGGGATTCGTTCTAAAATTCCTTCAAAATAATCTTCTTTTTGAATGTTCTCTACAATGGGACTTAGTTGCGTTGATTTTGAACTGGTTACAATTTCATCATTTTCACTATTATTCTTCTTAGGTGTTAATTTTCTACATCTAGAAGGGGAAGCATCACTTTTGCTGCGAATAAGACGTCTACCCCCGCTCTCTTTAAATCTACGATCTGGCTCTACTTGATCAAGTTGCGTATCACTTTTCCTAAATATACTGAATATAGATGGTTTTTTTGCTCGTTTTGATGATGCGTCACTGACACTCCTTGTAATAGGTTTCGAATTTTTTTTACGAGATGGTAAAGAGTAAAATTGATTCGGTATATTAGTGCGTTCAGTTTTTCCTCGATTTTTGTCGGTCACCCTTCCGTCTACAATATCGCTGCTACCCTCCGCTTTGCATCTAATTCGTTCGGCCTGTGCAAGAACAAGCGCGGCCTCTTTAAGGATACTTTCTTCCGATCGATCTTTGGGAAGTTCTCTTCTAAGTTTATATGTTTGAGGTGGTTGTAAATTTGTCGTTTGTATTGGATAGTTCGCAGTTTCGTTTGGTCGCTTCCCTGAAAAATAAAAAGAATATATATTAACATTAACACAAATAAAAACAAGCTTTTAAAATCGGTCTTATTATGATATTGGTGATACCCATGAGGTCAAAATTCTGTTGCTCCCTATTGCTGAGAACTGCAAATCTAACTCAACTACGATATCCGCATACAGAGAAAAGTACAGAAGTTGGGAAATTATGTTTAAAATGAGCTTTACTCTTTGGAAGTTTACTACTATCATATAAACATATTAAATTCCGAAGATCCAAAATTTCTTTATTCCCATATAAATCAGTTTATTAAAACTAGGAGTTTGTTGAGTATCAGGAAGGTTTTTGAATCTTGAAATTGTACGAACATTTCTTTGAATACCACAAATGTCTCAACGTATTGCGTCTCGAAATGCTCAGTATATTACTAAAACAGCGTACTACCGAATGACAAGCGAACATTTACACAAACATTAGAGTGAATAGAATTAAGGCTTGAAGTGATTTTATGTCTAAGGACTGCTGCGCATCAATAACAAGACATACTGCAAAATCTATTTGGTCCGGAATATTGTCATAATGAGCAGAAACAAAAGTATAAACATAGATTTCTCATATTGTGTTTCGACAAACATTATTGAACCATATATGCCCGTTTCAGCAATGTGTCTGCGTCTCTTTTCTTAATTCTTATTCTTTAATATTTCTATAAGTAATTACATAAGTGTATTAACATCAAAAAACAAAATTTTTAATTTAAAAAATACAGGGTGAATTACGGGAAGCTGAATAAACAGTACTCAGTTGATATTCAAGAGAAAATTATTTTATTTTTATAAAACGATAGGTTAATTTCTAGCATTTGATGTAACATAGTCAGGTATGCAAAATTATGTCACTCAAATGACAGCCATTCTCTTGAATGCAGTTTTCAAGTCTCTGTCTGAAATTATCCGTAACTCGGGCCAATAGCTCTTAGTCAATGAAACGCATCTCTTCTGTAATAGCATATTTCAGCTCTATTAGCAGCTATCAGCAGGGTTTGTGCACATAAGCGTGTTCTTTTCAGTACCCCCACAAAACAAAGTCACAGGAGGAAAAGTCTGGTGATTTTGGAGGCCACGGCACGTCATCGAAATGTGAAATGAGGTGCCCAGGAAACATGTTCCTCAAAACTTCCATACGTTGGCAGGATACGCTGTGACACCATCCTGTTGGAAATAAAAATTTCTTCGCAGTTCAGGTCGTATTCAGCATATGAAGGTAACATTTTGGGTTCATTCTTACTGTAACGCCGTTCTCCTCAAGAAAATAGGGCCCAATTACGCCAATTGCACACCAAACTGTCACACGTTAGCGGTGGAGAGGGCTTTCATGAATATTGCGAGGATTTATAGGAGCCCGAAAGTTTTGCTTGTTAACTGAACCATTCAAGTTAAAATAAGCTTCATCGCTCATTATCATTACTGCATTTGTTTTCACTTCACTTTTTACAACATTTTTAACAAAACTATCTCACGCGAACATGAGGTGCTACACTGTCTGTTGCTGCATTGTAATTGAAAGGGTAGGCCATTCTGAGGCAAATGACTCCTCCCCCCATATTCCTCCCACCACTAACGACTTTGTACTAGACATTCGAAAAAAACCAGTTTCCCGTAAGTCACCTAGCAAATTCAAATTTCAAATCAATATTTTACTCGACATTTTGTTCAAACATATGTGAAACTTTATGAAAATGCTTTAAAAAATAACAAAGATAGTGGCAAAATATTTAGACAGGAGAAATACGCGTTAAAAGTTTCAAATAGCAATAACCAATGACCATGTACGAAAAATTTTTCTGTTATCTTTCTTATTTTTGAGATTATCACTACAGAATTATTTCTTAACATTTTTGGAAAGCAATAAGCAAATTCTGACCATCCGCAAACTTAATCGCAATAGGGAAGATTTATATTTGATTGTTGAAAAATTGGTAAATTTACTCACAAATTTCCAAATATCCAATATTTATGAACTGAAACTGAATGGTCCAAAAAAGTATAGTAAAATATTGTCGAAATTATGAAAAACGAAGTTATGCGTAATACCTAGATTACTAACAAAATACAGTCTAAAGTTAACCCGATATCGTCAGCAAAATAATAGGTATAACTTCTTTTTGACCACCTTACTTTAAATTAGTGTAGTATAATATGGTATAGTATAGTAGTATAAATCGATACTTTGCTATCATAGGATTGGAAGTGTATACAATTTTTGTGTGTATGTTCCCTTCATAACAAAACTCGGGCATAAGTGTTTTACAAACATACGTTAACAAGGTATAGGACTAAACCTGCCTAAAATTATAAGATTTTCTAGACAAACCAAATGACTAGCGGCTTAAAAAAGACGATGAATTGACAGGCTTTCTCGCCTATAAAAATATGAGGCATGCACCATAGATCATCGTACATATGGTATAAGAACCGGGTTTCCAACAGCCGTCTCACGAAATCTCCAATCTGCAGCAGTAATACACTCACATTACTTGAGATATAAATCTAAATTGTAAATGCACAGCGAGTATGCCATCGTATATTACAAGTGGTTTTCCTTAACTCCAATTACAATTCAAGGGCTAGAATCAAAAATGTTAGGATATCAAAAAATTTGTAAAATTCACGTTGATTTAATAAAAAGAGCTCTATTCTTGCATAGATAAAACGATACTTTGGTATTGAAAGGATTCATTTTGGAATGCATGTATTGTGTGAATAAAATCCTCTTGAATCATAGTTTCTTTGATAGTGCTAAGTATTGCGGACGTCTAATGTATTGGAACATTACACAATACGTTTTTCCGTCATTATTAAAAAGAGAAATATTACATGTTACGTTTATTACAACAGTCATTATGACTATAAGAGTTTTTTACAACAGCTATATTGCTTTTTTTCAATATTAGTGTAAGAATCTCTGCTAACCGAATTATTCGTAAGAATAACATAAACTGATATTAAAAACACCAGATTCGAACAACAAACCTGCTACCAGCTTTTCTTATTAAGAACATACTCGACATAATAGCGATATTATTTTAATACTTTTGATAACACTTTATTATCTATTCTATGATATGATATTTCTGGGTAATTGCTCCATAAACACCTTTAACCTTTCAGTTATATAATTATGCGAAAGAGATGTTTCTTCAGTTATAAGTTGATGTTTCTGTCCTTTGAAATGGACCTAAAATATCGAAAATGTTACCATTGATACAACAATTTTACATTAATTTCAACAGGGCTGCCTTTTTGTGTTTCGAATAAGATTTTCTTTGATATTCATTATTCTTGCTTTTCTGATGGCGAATTCATGTTCCATCAACAATCATAATACACTAATCTGTAACAACCTCTTGGCCATGTAAGTGGTATGGATTATTGGTAAGAGCTTCTAATATAATACTATGTAATTAAACTTAATATACATAAAAATATCATGAAATATAAGTAAATTGTACGTTTTATTATAAATTTAAATCTCAAATGCGATTGCATGAGTGGACCACACAAATAAACATCCAGGCTTAAATTAGTATTTTATTTATTTCGTCTACTTGGTATGACTATTTTACATTTTTTGTATTTGATTTCTTACATATTTCATACTGGATTCCTCAAATCTCCGGTTTTTCAAGTTTTCACTCTCCTGTAAATAATTCCGAAAGATGATGGCAGTTAATACTTATAACTTCATCAATCTCCTCACAATATACAATTATTAGTTCTACATGTATTCATACTTTAAAGAACTTAAAAACGGAAGTACTACGTTAGTACTAAAAATATATTACGAACAGATGTTTGGTAATAATACAAATTTCATTCACATGACTGTGCATGAAATAACATAAGTTTTATATGATCGAGTTTATAATTACACGCGAAAAAAACCAACTAAATCACTAAACGGTTGCTGAATCACTCCCGGAATACAAGACAGTCACTTCAATCGATTTACATATCGAAACAATCAAGTTTTAAAGTACAACAGTGCAATACACATTTCAAAAAAAGTCATCCAAGTCAAGGTCATCACTTTTCCCTAAAACTATAACTTCGTGTAATTAAGCCCGCGAGCGAACTCGAACCCATTAACTTTGGATTCGTCTCTCATTGAGCGGCAAGTCGCACAGTCGTGACAATATCGCTGGTAAAATGACTCCAAAACCTGAATGAGCCACAATACGAACATATTTGCCGAGGTCTTGGCACGGGTAAGTAGGCGATAGGCTAAGTAAGGAAATGTATCATTTCCTTGGAATCTGCAGCAATGTAGTGGGTAATAACTTCGTTAAATTCGCTCCAGTCCAAAAGACAGTTCATACCCACATAGGCGAATTCGTTCGAATATAGACTCAAGCAAGTCCACGCAAATATTAAAATAGTCCCACAAAGGTCGAATGCAAGCATAAAAATATTATACAAAAAAAAAAAAAAAAGTCAGTGTGAATCCAGCTACATCTTCCCACACGGAGTTCACTGATGACTTGCATTAGACGGTGTGCGAAGTCGGCAGATTCTTAACACTTCCCGCTTTCTGTATTCGGTGGCACTTCACTGGGGGACGTTTTGTTTCGTTGTGTCATGCCGTTAACAAATTGCCTATAGACGCAAACCGCTAGGTGCCTAGCTAAGACGCACACGTACCTATAACACCTTAAGAAACATCTATGAAAAACCACTGCCAGATCGCTAGTAAATCACAGCCGTGCAGTTGCCAGCAATACATGGCGAACTGACAATGCTCAAAAGTTTTGCAGGCAAATGAACGCAATATCATGTGGGTGTTCAATTCTGTGCGACTGGAGCGAAAGGTGTAGGAACTGTTGAGACATTCGATGACATCGGTTTCAAGGTGATATATAAGGCTGTGATGGCCTCCACTCCAAGAAAAATCTACCAATTTTGGGTTAAACCTTGCGTTACATTGTTGCCTGCTTATATTTTGGGAAGAAACTGTTAAATTCGGCTTTGGCGATATTTTCTTTGTAGAAATAACAGTAGCACGTTCTGATTCAATGCTTAAGAAAGAAACCTTTCGACCACCGACATTTGCGACATGACGTCATTTTTTGAACTCAGAGATAGTCGAGCTCGCCCACTTGTGAGTTACAAATTAAGATGGCGATATAATGTCCAAATCCAGCAAAGTGAATAAAACGAATAAGGCACGGTTTATCACTTTTATTACTTTTATTTTACCAGCTAGAATTAAAATATTTGATTTTACACATTGATTTAAGTACGAATAGGTGCCCTTATTTTCAGACCTTTAAGGCAAAATAACTTGACGAAACCGAATACCATTATCACTTTATAGGCCTCTAATTTATGAGTACTTAACCATGCTTCACACTTGAAGCACATTGTAATAACCCAACCGTTTTCACCTATATCCGTAGGTGGGCATACTCAACGCACAAAAACTTTTTTATTGCTCCATTATGCGAATAACATTATAGTAAAATAATACACAAGGTGAAAACATATTTTGTTTTAATTCAATTAAAAAGTCTCCCTTCGCTATTACCGGTATTATTGAAAACAAAAAGTCTTTATTTCGTTCTTGCATTTTGCATCTCGTGCGCATATCAGGCACTTTTATTGCTTTTAGAAGTATCACAAGTGCTTTCTTATAAAAGTTATAGTAGTTTTTATTGTACTGTAAGCAAAGAATCGCTTAGTCTTTTTAGTACTAACTTATAAGGATCCCGTATACTTCGTGTTAAGTTATTTAAAACATCGAATCCATTAGCAAGAAAAAATACTTACTGATTTGTGTTATGGTGGAGATCAGTACCTGACAACAACACCTGAATTTGTTTTTTTTTCCAAAAAGAAAAAAAAAAACAGTTGAAAACAATTTCAAAAGTAGTTTCAGAGAGTACTAGTTTTAGGCCTTTGCACTTCAAATGCGTTGCAACGGCGATACTCAATTTAGGGCTTTCGAACGCATCAGCAATATTGTGCAACAAAGGTTAAATCTATGTTACCTTGTCTATCTTCGTCTATTGTGATTAATTGTTAGATTTTCCGTTTGATTGGATAAACAGAACTCAATTTTACAGAGTTTATTTAAAAATTAATAAAAACAATTTTGCTATCGATCACTGCATATCCACAGATATAAAAACAAAACACGCTGGCATGCAAAGGGTTAAGAATACGAAATCTTATGACGAATTCCAAAAACTTATCTCCGCTATCCTTCTTCAACCCTCGATGTGGTTTTGGTAATAAATAAAGGTAAAAATAAATATGTTAACAGCAAAAATGAAGACAGAAACCATTTAGACGATCTTGTATAGATTCCACAAAAATCGTCTAATGGGTTTTTGGCAGTATTTTGTTAAAATTATTACAATTTAGTTTAAAATACTTTCCTTTTTTCTCCTTATTTCAACGAGAGCATTGTAATTTTAATTTAACGCCAATTACATACAAATTTTACTTCAACTGCTACAAATTTACTAAACACACAACTAACTTAAATCGTTAGATTTAAATTTCTTGACCCTACTAACCTTGTGAGGTTGCCGAATATGCTCGGCTTGTATTTGAAAGATTATATGCAGATTCTTGGATTCCTGCGTCGGATGATCTACTTATAAACTTAACTACAGGTAAATATCCAAAGAGCTTTCAACAGCTTTCATGCCAGCAATTTTGATATGCGAATAGATGTGAAAGTGATAATATAATCTACGTTTGCTTCTGCTCCAGAAGCTTTGCGAAGACGACACGAGAACAAAGCCTTAAAAATGAAACAAAGACAAAATAACTGAATTTAAAGCAGTGCTGCTGTCGTCACGAGTAGTTCACCTTGGCAAGGTTATCTGAATGTACAATGAATAGTGGACTGAAACTATTGCGCTTTAACCTAGCCTAAAAATGTGATTTTATGAAACATGTGGAACCATGAAGGATGTAAACCGAGACTTACCATTTTTGTTAGATTTCTACCAAATACCAAGAAAATCTTTTACTTACAACAAAGGTCACCCACTGCTTTTGCTCAGAAACGCCAATAACGCCTGTCGCAGATCTTGCAGTAAAACTTTTCTAGAACCGGTTTGCTTTTAAAGCTTGCTGACGTGTTCAATACGGAAAAAATCCTTTATATGGCAACACGAGTACCTGAGTCAACCAAATGCGTAGACGAGTGCTCCACCGGCTTACTATTTTTTCTCTTTTCCCTTTTTTTTAAATTTTAACGTTATTTTATATTTATTAAATTTTTAGAGCATGATTTTCTTTCTAACATTCAACTAATTTCTATTTTCATTTATAGCACCATCTTAATCCACTTGTAAGACTTTCCTTACTATGAACTAACCCTTGCAATATTCTTGCAAACGATTATTTGACCGTAACGATACTTAACTAGTTCATTTAAATATCGAATTCCATGAAAGACAACCTGTTTGCATTAAATACAGATCATGTAGACTAATCCCCAAAACGAAAATTGTGTAAAATTCAAACATAATTCAATCTGGAAACATTTTTCTTGTAAACCAAATCTGAGAAATATTTAATTTTTTTCAGCGAAGTCGGGCCAACAAAGGGATATGCACCGAAATCTGATCTTAGTATATAAATTCGAGAAAATGTGTAATTGGAAAATAACAGTAATATTAATGGAAGCTTTAAAAAAATTAGAAATTACGTTAATTTAGAAATCGTTGAAGAAAAGGAATCGGTACATTTTTCTTAATCTTAAGATCTTCTACTTTCTCCACGAAGTTGGTCTAAACACAAATATTTTTTTCTAAATTTTATTAAATTCGGGTTTAAATATTTCGTAAAGGGAAGACAATTATAAAATTACGTCTACCCTCTTTTTTACGGAGACAAAAACGGATTTAGCGCAAGAAGAGAAAGTTAAAAGTTCTTTAACGACAACTACAATAAAATACAAAATAGAATTTTGCTTTGGTATTCGTGAACACGAACAGAGAAAGTAACCATAAACAAGTTTAAAGTACGCAGACCTGTTGGCAACGTTAACTAGGAAATATCTTTATTAAGTTGTTGTTATAATGAAATTTTGATTTAGTTTATTAACAATTCCCTATTCTACGGACTGTTTTTCAGCTTAAAAATAGTGTTTCTATGATTAATTTGTTAATTTTTTTATGTACTGTAGCTATTTCGACACTACAGCACGTTTCTGAAATTGTAACTTTTTTACCAAACCGTGAGTAAAACAATAAACAAAATATTTTTATTTTATTGGTGTTAAGTTTTCATAATTCTACAACACTAAATGTATAAGATTGTTAAATGAGGCGATCCTAAGAAACTTTAAACATCACTTTAAAAATATTAAATAACACTTCTTAGTCTCTTTAGATAGATAAGTATTATTTTAAAAGAGCGTAGACACTTTCCTCATTTACCTACAAAAATTCTGAAGGTTTTTGTGATTTTTATCAATTTTTCATTCTTCTTTTTTTCGTAAATGAGTAAATGACAGTTGGACACACTAATTCAACAAATAACGCGGTTCTGCGTATTGTGCAGAACCGTATGCCGTACTTTCGAGAAAGTTTCACTACACCCAATGAGGGATCGTAAACCCCACATAAATACCGAAATTTTTGAGTAATTGAAATTGAACCTCATGCGTATACATCCCCCGATTTATACGACACTTAATTTACACGGTTTCGCTTTTACACGATTTTCAAATTTTAAAAAACAAATTTATTTTCTATTTATTCAATTATTATACATACGTGCGGATTGAACGCGATCGTTTTACAAACTCAACTACATACAGCCCCATATACTGGAAGAGCCTTGAAGTCTTTGAAAATACATCGCTTTAAAAATGATTTGGCGGTATTTTTATTCATTTCCGCTGTTTCTGCTACTTCAACGATTGTTTTGCCCCCTTTATAGCATTTTATGAAAATTCTTTTTTTTTGTCCGAACTAGTGCTTTTATAGTGCTAGGCTCTGAGGAGTTATCTTCTATGAATGCCTGAATTCGCCGATAGTTTCGTTGGCTCTAAGTGCTGGATTACGTGCTATTCCTTTGATTGCTTAATTCATTAGGTGACGTGTTATTATTTCTAATTATTTTTATGTAACTGAATGGGTATTGTTTTATTACAAAAACATACTACAAGAATTGGCATATGATTATTTTTAAACAAGTATTTGTGTTCATTTCCAGCAATTTTAAGCATATATTCAAAAAATATTCAAAATTGAATTTGAAATTGAAAAAATTGAATTTGAAGTTAAAACCCATCTTCTCTAGTTATCCTTGAATAAAGTATTCAACAAAGCTTTGGATATTACGCTCCGAGCAGGCTTATTGCTTATTGTTGAGCAAAATTTTAAACTTTTAGAATAAGCAAGATATTTCTTAAAATTAAAAAAATTGTTTTTATAATAGTATTGTCCTTATGCAATTACTCTTAAAGATAATAATTAGTAGAATCATTCAATTTACTGTTGGGATAGGGTTTTATATGTAGCTCTACTTTTTGTGTCGAACTTCTCTAAAATTTATCAATAACGTTTATTAATAAGAGTTTTTGCACGCGGTCATAATGGCAACATGCCCAATCAAATTGATTTTGCAATTTATTTTAGTGCAGATGATCAGTAGTTTACCTATAGTTTGGACCTATATAATATTAATAATTTAAATTCGATAGTTCTTTCTTCCAATATAATATTTTACGTTCGTATCCCTGTTTTACCGTAGTGTAGTTGATAATCAAGAAATTTTTCACATTCACCCATCATATATGGCTCATATGAATTACATTAGCTACTTTCAGCAAAAGATGCAATATTTGCCTCACGATTATGTTTTCCGTTAGTAGTGCAAGATTTGTGCCCGCGCTGATCAAGACAAAAATTTGGTTATCCAAATCTTTCTGTAACTATTAATGATAATTTGAGTTTGATACGAAACTAAACTTCAATATTTAAGACATCAGCTTCATTTAGTTGCAGGGGTATTTAATTCGAAAATTTGAATATTTATTAATGATATCTCTAAAAATATAGTGGAAAGATAATAACTAAATAATTAATCCCGTAAGAAAAATTTAAGTTCTTGCGCGAGTGCCCAGCGGTCTATAGTCATACAATACACACGTTGTACTTACTAGTCCTTTCAACTATTTACCATTTTACCACCTGCACAAATAACCCGCACTCGTGAGCTTAGGCCTTCTTTGTGCAAACAATAAAATGTCCAATCACTGATTTCAGCTCTAAATGGATGATCCACTAGAAACTTTGCGGCAAGTTTTTCCAATTTCTGAATTGAACGACACTGTCTTCAACTTGGCATACCTGGTGCACCTCTCTCAATACACTCAACCTACCCCCGTTACCTGTACTCACATGGTTGTTGATTGCTTTCGTCCATCCACACCCACCATAGAAATTTCTGGTTTCACCTGAGTAGAAACAGGCTGAAACCAAAAATTCTTTCAGTGTAGCAATAATGTATATCTATTTATACATCTATACATATAAATAAAATTAAAACGTCTGTCAACGACGAAAGAAATGCCTATGTTTAAGTCTACTAGTTTCTGCAAAGGATACCTAAACTTAAACAGCTGTTTTTAAAATTTTAGCCGGTTTGTCTGCCTGTCTGTTTGTCTCGGATAAACTCAGAAACGGTGGAGCAAACGCAGATGTAACTTCTGCAAGGTTATAGGGGGTACTTAGGACACCAATCTGCGCTTTCTTTCATTTCATTATCTCATAGGGTTACGTAGAAAATGACGCAAATGTTGTTTCTTTATTCTACGTAATCGACACGAAAAAGCGTACACCCGCACATGCCTATCCAAAGCTCATTGCGTGGTAGGTGGAATGTGTAGGCGGGGCGTGACGAGTAGAGATAACAAAGCTGTATATACGTATATAAAACGGAAATTCGGTTTATGGGTTTGTTTGTATCATATACAAATGCACTATTATTATATGACCTAAACACTATCTGCAAAGTACTCTAAACATAAAAATCTTAAATCTCATCTACTTCAGATTTCATTCTATCGAAATTTGCAAGGTAGGAGCAAGGTAGGAGACCGGAGAAGGGTCTCTTAATGCCCCGAAATAGTGCAACGGCACAAGTGTCAACATTTCATGGCCAACGTTATTAAAACGTCTATTCTTGCGGGAAACTCCAAGGGAGAAAATATTTTCAGATTCAATGTTTTTATATCAGGGAATTGAGAAGAGCGTAGTGAGTTGCGTGTAGTGATTGGAACTTTATTCTTATTTATTTCACACGCACCTTTGCCAATGGTTAGACCAATCAGTCTTAGGGAAATTAATCGCCGCTGTTGAAGTTCGAATATGCTAACAGTTGGGACTTATCCCTTTAATGCGTCATTTAAAGTGGATTAATGAACAACTTTAACTAATATTATTACTTTTAATCTGTCAATATCAAATTCACTGACTAATTTCCCAGATATAATTGATTTACCCCATTGTTTTTGGGTAAACGTGTGGGCGAAGCCACAAGAACCTCCTAATATTATTTAACCAAAAAAATATAAAAATATGACATACATACATTAATTTTATATCAGACTGTCCCGTCTAAGCAGCTTAAATCAGAATGCTAATACCTACCTAAGAGACGGATCTGTTCTTAATTTACATGAACAGTTTCTAAATTAAAAAAAAAAAAACTAATAATAGTAAATACAGCTTGTCAAATAAGGTCGAGGCCGGCAACCCAAGTTATAGTTAGTAAAATGGATCGCCTTAAATCTTCCGTGAATCGACGGAGGAAACCTTTGTTCTTGATCCAATGTCACAAAAGATTCACTTGTCATTGATCTTTGGTCAAAGAAATATCTAAAGATTAGATTTTGGAGGATTCTGGAAGATAATGATTCTAAACACCGCAGCAAGCTCAGTACCGAGAGGGAAAACAATTTGCCATCATTACACTGGATTGGTAATAGCAGTCCCATCCAAAATCTATGGATGTACAAAAAGCATTAACTTCGTGAAAAACGCACGTACACTTTAAAGCAGTTATCTCGAAAGGTTGTTGGATCTAAAGGTCCCTGACGCAGGAGTACGGCAATGGCAGAGATGGCAATTAATTTATCGACTCCGGAGGTGATTCGACGCCTTATTGACATAATTGCATTTTTATTCTTGTTACCTACAATAAATCTATGTATACATAAATTTTATTTAATAATGTTTTTTTTTTAATTAATCCGACTACGCTCTTATTTTTACGCTCCTATTTTTTATACTAGGGTAATCCTTAGGCAATAAAGAATATATAACTCCGATTTATGTATTTAAATATATGCTCATAAAAATTTTACATATATAGCAGATCAGACGATTTAACAAGTACAACGGGCTTAATGAGAAACGCTTTTCCTTAAATATGCCTAAAGCTTTAACAAATATATCAGTAATTTATACACACACTTCTTTTACTGCTTCTAATAATTGCAAAACACTTCAATATCGCTTTCGGTCAAAACAACACTAAATTTCAACGAAAGAAAAATATCTTTTTATACATTATGAAATATTTTCCTATGTTATTTTTATTATAGTAATTAATAGGGCTACTACTTACCGTAGGGACATTGATAATAAATTTTTATACATTATACTATCATTACTTTGTCGCAATAAGACTAAAGACTAAACTTTAAAATATTTGTTAGTAACAAATTTTGTTAGATCACATAATGAAAAGGAACTAACCAATTCGTTTAACGTGCACGTCTCTATTGAACGAAACTCTAGGACCATTAGCATGTACTCTTTGCGAATCAGTCCTCTGAATTCCTACTTCCATTATTTTGTAAAGACGTTCGGGCTATTCTGGGAGTTTTTATTATGCTCGAAGAATTTTCCTCCAGTCGTTTAATTTTTTGAAAAATTCCTATTCATGACTATCTATCCCGTCGTCATGATAACATCAAAGGCCCATAAACCAATCTGTAATTAGAAGGCCAGGGTCAGAAGATCTTAAATCAAATGTTTCATTATATGTTACTTTTTAGTCACAATTGGTTAGACAATCCGCTGTTGATAGAAATGTGGTGTTAGACTGAAATAAATTGGCAAGTATCATATCATGCAGTGTTAAGAAGTTAACATTTTAAGAAAGTTGACAAACTAGTTTTCAGCTGTTATTTTCGCTTTTATATTCACAAAATGTTTATATTTATAATTGAATTCCTTTGCTGTGAATATGTTTTCATGTATTTAAGATAAATTTTCGTTTCGTTTAATCCTTAATAGATTTAATATATTTCCAAGAAAAACGACTAAGATGCAACAAATTTACTTATTCAAGCTAAGCTAAGCGCTTAGAAACTGCGTTCTAAATATATTTTTGGTCTAGCTAGCCTCTTTAAATTATTTGTTTTAATAATCTAAGTGCCCTAAGCAGCAAATTATATAGACTACATGGCTTTTGGGCCTTTTCTGTAAACATTAAAGTGACAAAATTAAATTAACGATGAAAATTGTTATGTTCAATAAATATATCAATAAATCTAGAGCAATTCTTTCTCATTTTCCCGATTGCTTTCATCGTAACTGTAAAATAAATTAACCAAAGGTTTAATTCATCAAATAGTCATAAAGGTTTAATTCATCAATAGTCATAAATTTCATTTTAACCTATAATTAATTTAAATCTCAAAACAGAATTCCTCGTTTAAATCAGTTGCGAAAGTAATATTAGACTACAGGTTAATAACTTTTTGTTAGCCACCTAAGAGAGGTTTATTGTTGTCTTTTACCCGACTGCGCGCCTACAAAATAAGGGACATGTTTTACCCGCGTATCTATTCATGCGGGTATGTCGGTTTCTTTATTCCCTCGTAGAACCCAAATAACTTAATGGATTTTAATAAATGAGGTATCGTTTCAATTGTCTTGATTCCTGAAGTAACGTAGGATGGCTCGAAATTTCACCAATCTCTGGCGGCCATTTTGTCGCAGATTTATTTTTTTATTCATTCAAACCCTCTTGACATGAGTATCAAATGAAAGATCTTAGAGGGAAAATTTCAAATATATGGTGTATACAAATATTATAGGCTCCGTTAAAATCGGTTCCGTAATTTAAGAAATACCATTGGCACCCTTTTAAAAATTACATCATCTAGAAAGCAACATTCACTCACTGCTTGTCGGTAGGTGCAAAAACTTTTAAATAAACATTTGGAAGTTACTTATATTTCATGACGTGAACAAATACATGAGAAATCTTTAAACCTCTAAGTCAAACTATATGAAAAATCGTATTCAGGATACTTACTGGGAAAATAAAATATCTGCTATGCCAGACAAAACAATCAATACAAAACTTTTATATTATGACTATTAGACGATCGAAACAAATGACCATTATCTGCCAGCAAACGTCTAATCTATGTATAGCCGTATTTGACTATTAATTTCTTGTTTCTGCACCAAAAAAGAAGTCAAAACAGTTTAAAGTTAAAGCGGTTCAATGCAAACAAATCTCTTTATCCGCTTATTGATGAAATTCGTAAACTTAAATAGCAAGGCATAAAATTAAAGTTAGCATACAGTAAAAGCAAAATATAATTCGGCTTTAAACTCGATAAGGTTCTTTAAGTCATTTAAAGATAGTTTCTTTTGCAGTCTGTGAATGTTAAAAACCATATACACAAAAACTGTATAAATAACCCTAAAAATTTCATAAGATCGAGTTAGAGTTAAACATGATTCCATTTTTAATTTATTTCCCTCTTTTCACCTAGCCAAAAAGGTAAATTAGATATAATGCACGATATGCATGAAATAATGTTTATTACAATCAATTAATTATTTCATAACGAAAAAATATTTTCAGGAAATATTATTTTTATATTTTTATTATTTTAATTATATTTTTAGGAAATATCTAAATATTTGTTTTAATTTACGTACGTTAGGATTGCTTTTAAGAGATACAAATTAAATTTACATTACATGTTATTTTTAAAGGTATATTATATAATAAAGGCCCTTTTAATTTAATATTTAATTACTTGAATTAAATTTATTTGATTTTATATGAAATCAAAATAAAAAAACATCCTCATTTTAATTGTCATTTTAAAAACTAAGGACTAAATAAATTGACTTTGCTAAAAAAATAACGTGTTAGATTAAGGTATTCTATTACAAAGACTGAAATATATAAGAAAATATAAATGTCACACGAAAACTGTTTTAATTCTGAAAGTAAAATAAATCAAAAACTTTTTAATAGATAAATTAGCAACAGAATAATGCTAAAAAATTTTAAAATAACAAATATTGTTATACATGGCATTACATTAATAAAATATTTTTAATTTTATAATACACTATTAAGTTAATATCATTTTCCTAATATCATTTGATTTGCTGAAACGCATTCTTAAATAAAATTCAATTATTGTTTGTAAAATCATCGGTGTACTAACAACAGAATCAATTAAAGAAACTACCTGTCTACCTCTTAAACAAGATTTAATCATACACAGAGAAGAAAATATAAAAGAAAATGATGCAGATTGGAATAAAACAGTGAATATATTTTCTAAGATAACTCTTAATATACTTACTTCAGTGACAATATATACAATTTGTATACAAAAAGTTTGAATTGTATAATTCAACGTAAACTAATATCAAATGACCTGATTATTTAGTTGTAAGCAATGTTTAGTTATTTTATTAGGAAAAGAAATTGCTTGATTCAACATTTTTTTGAACAAATTTACTGCATTATATAATCTTATTATTTGCATGCATTAAGTAGAAATTGGTTTTGGCGCAGGACCAGTATATTTGATAAATTTTAAGCAAAATTGGATTGATTTTTTCCATGTAAGCATACAACCGACGCATGAACATGTAAATTGCGACAATGTATTGAAAGTCCAATGAATACCACGGCAATGAAAGCAGGTGAATATATGAGCCGTTTATTTTGAAAGTGGCCTAAATCCATTTGAAAAAAAAAAATTCATTTCATATTATTTTAACCTTTCTTGATGTGTAGAAGCTAAAACTGAGCGGAATAGAAATTTTTTAAAAAGTGGACTTAGGCCACTTTCAAAATAACCGCTTCACCTTCACCGTAAACGCTCCAAGGACGTTTGTAAGTTGACATAATACCGCAGAACCACAAGAGATCATAACTTTATAAGCGACAGGCTCTAATCAAGTGACAAAATGGTTTACTCCATTTCCTACTTTTACCATCGTCTAGCTATCACCGGGTTTGGCCTTTAAAACAACGTCGAAGAATCGCCTCAATTTTGCATGATTTACAATTCCCCTGGAGATTACGGCTTGAATTGATCATAAACTGCGGCTAAATGTAGTCAGTTCAATCCACTTTTGTTGTTGGTATCTTGAAGTACTTTCCGTCTTCCTATAGTGTGTGCGAGACTTGAACCAGGTGCCAAGTAAGAGGCACTTGTTCAGGTCTCCATATCACTTACTTTCATTTGAGGAAATAAGAATTTCAAAATCAACTGGCTCATTTATTTTACACAAAACATTCAAGGTAGCAGGCACAAATCGTTATTAAAACCGAAAGTGCAAACTCCGCGTTTTTTTCTTTTATTAATATTATTTAATAATACGGAAACACATCTCATTTTTTAAAGGCAAATTTAAATCATAATAAATATTTTAAATAATTAAAAAATGGTATCATTTTTTACAGGAATATTTTGTCTTTCCAAAAAGCTATATTAAAAATTGATTATGTGTAAAATTACCCGAGTTATAATTACTCCTATCGTCGAAACTCGAGGCTTGCGCGCTGGTCGGTAATAAAGCACACACCCGCGGGGTGTGCAATTGTGAGCGAATTAAGTATGTTAAGTAAAGTACAAGTAAAAGTGACTACGTTTTTGGTCTCGAAATTACTTTTAATTATGATATTTTTTATGTGATTTTATCAATTTTTTATATAAACGGGAACATGCCTTACATTTCTATAATTCTTCTTAATTATTGATATTTTATGTTAACATACACAGTAAAATAATTTTAATATCTACGATTATGCAGGCTGAAATGACACAAGTTTTCCCTACGATTTATTTACAACAATCAAAATGATTTTTCTCTATTTTCACTTTATAAGAAGAGAAATAATATTTTCGGAGCATACTTCACTGCAACAATTTCAATAAGTTACTCGAGGCGAGAAAATGAACACAATATTAACAGTATTCCGGGCTCTTTTAAAGTAGAAAATCTAGTTGTAATTACTAGAAGAAAATAATTTGATTTTGAAAAATGTCTAGAACCAATTGCTTTTAGTGTTTCATACAAAAACTGAAAACAAATGGAATCACTTCGGTGCCTATCTTTCATAGCTCTCTCTTCAGAAATTGTTTAATTGTTTGAATTAAGATAGCAACCCAATTACATATATAAAATATGAAAAGTTTGCATTCAATTCAATAGGATGGAAGAGGAAGCAACAATTTTTGTTTAAAGTTAAGCTCATTCTGCTGGCTAATAAATGAAAGCTTATTAAAGTACGAATTTAAAAAAATAAATCCCATAAATCTTTTCAAATTCGCTGTCCTCCTTCAGGATTTTTTAGAGAAATCTGAAGAATACAAAGAACGTAGGCGATGCGATCTAAATTAAAAAAAATCATCGGTACCATATTACCTGTTATTTTTCGGCACATAAGAAGAAATTTCATTGGCAAACTTTGTTTTGTGGCTTGTCGTCGTGTTCATATTGAGATATGCCTGTACCAACTAAAATCGCTGTTTTAATTTTGACTTCCTGCAAAGTTTGCGAGTACTTTCGGAAAACTTTCATATCTTACAAATAAATCCGAAAAGCTGGTAAAGTAAACCCATTATGAAAACCTACCCACCTTGTACAAAGAATTTAATTTTTTTAAACAGCTATATTTACTGCAAATAGCCTTTACTCAGAAAGTAGTTTTCGGAATAGTTGCTGACATTGACTACTGACTGAAATCTTTTCAAGTCTTGGCGTGTAATTATGGAAAGTAACTTTTTTTACAGAACGTCACCACAGGAATTAATCCATTTAGTCCGACCGCTAATGCGTAATTTTCTGTCGGGCCTTCATTGAGAAGCTTTCCACGACTGCACTTCTGCTTACCGCCAGTCACCTGTGATTACACAAGTACAAGTCCAGTGTTCAAGAAAACTTGCCTGTAAAAGCTTAACGTCTTCATATGCAGAGCAAAAGTATCAGTTCCACAAGCGGCTGTGGTTGTAGAACGGCGATTTCAGTCTCACCTTGACTTACAATTAATGCAGAGATTTTCCACTACGCGCAGACGTCAGCCTATACATGAATAATACTCGGGCGTTCAAGTTCAACCGTCCAAAATGTAGGTGCTCGTTTCAGCCTTTCAAAGCTGCAACTCTCGACTATAATTACTTTCTAAATGGTGCCTACTGTAGTTCTGCAGCAGTTTCAGTTCAATTGAATTCCTCTTTAGTGATCCACACACAGTCAAACTTCTACTTCGGCTATATAAGACTGATTTAGTATTCAATTGGAGAAACTAACAACTTACGAACATTGAGTGAACTCTGCATCTATTTATACGATTAACGTATTATACGATCTGAAATGTATTCTTGACTTTATTTTTTTATTAGTGTACATGTATATATTTTAGTATTTTAGAATTCCGACCTTGTGTTCCTATGCCTTCGTATTTACTGTACACAAAAATTATCCTTCACTCTTTAAACGTATTCTCAGGACGATAAAGAGTTTTCCCTTAGGGACCTAAAGCCTTCAAAAAAAATAGAAAACTGAATTTTTTTAAATTTCTTTCATAAATTGTCAAGTAAAAATCTCCATCTCACGGACTGTCAAAGTCAGAAAGACCAAAATTCTGAAAATTATTTTATGTTCGAGCTTACTTAATTCAAAATGAAATATCGCGAACAAAATTTTTCTAAGTATCGCCCAAAATTTGTACATTGCTGTTTTTCGGCTCGTTTATACCTTTCAAAACTTTAAAGATGTACCGGATTCTACTAGTTTTTCAAATAAATTTTTTTTTATGAAGCCTGCAATTTCTAATGCATAGCCAAATTTTAGAATATCAAAGTAGCGAAAAGTACTAAAGAGTAGTTTTATGTTTTATTTTGATATTTAGGTAATGCGATTATTTCTGAAATGCAAATATAATAATTATAATCACACAAATCTAAAAATTGTAGTATCAAGTATCCTATACATATCCACACGTATATCTTATACAGTCATTGCATTAGTAAAACTGTATTTAATGGTAATATGTA